>VZZY01001534.1:2785-110599 GCA_013400335.1 Eurystomus gularis
GAAGAAGTGGTGCCGAAGAAACTGCACCGAAAGCTGCACTGCCAGAAAAGACGTGCTGCCAGAAAAGACAAAGCTGACGCCACCGTCGGAGGGAGAGAGAGGAAAAGCTACAAGCTGCTGACATCACTGGAAACAGTCCAGGTCTGCCGGCCGGACATTGTCACCGTTCCACGGAGACCATCACCAAACGCCGAAAGGACACATGCACGCACACACACGCACCATCCACACATACAGGTCGTATTTTGACATAATTAAGTCCTTATTTGCCCTTATCTCTCGGTGGGTGAGAGAGGGAGTGAATGGGTGGGCGTGGTGTTCTTTAATATTGTAATATTTCCATAGAGTAGATAAGGTTTTATTTGAATATATTTAGTAATAAACTTGTTAGATACTCATTTCAGTCTCCGTGTCTGCTTGCGAGCCTGGTGGGGAGATGTCCCAATTTACCTTCACCCCTTCCCTTTAGGAGGGTGGTCGGACCTCTGCGCGCCCGACCATGACACCTTGTATTTGTGTTGTTCATTCCCAAAGGGTTTGAGGAACACTGGTTTAGATTATCCCTGAAGCAAAGATGGGTTCAGGAGGGGAGCCCAAACAGGACTCCGTGATTACGTGAGATTTGCTCTGACAGATTCACTTTCAGTAATTGCATCTGCACACCTGATTTAGGGCTTCTCAGCAGACAGTAGTAGAAGCTGATTTCTTTGAAAGTAAGTACCCAGCAGCCAGGACTGTAACAGATGTATGGACGGGACTAGTAATTCACTTAACTGTGTCCCAATACCCCTCTTTTCTACACATTTCTCCTCAATATTCTCCTGGGCAATCACTAGCCCTGCTAAATTTGTGGTTCTCATTTAATTCCCTGACATGTTCTTATTTTTTAAAGCTTTATTTTCAGCTATTGAAGTACAAGAAATTGCTTTTGGCCTCAAGCCTTGGTTTCCAAAGAGGCAAAAAGAGACTCCACTCCTGGTAACTTAAAGGGAATACTTTCCATTTTGGTGTGAACAGCTCTGAGGGTGTTTCTGTGCCCATCTGTGCTTTTCTGCACTGGTCTGTGCTCCCAGAGGACGCAAATCTTTTCCTACTCTGCCAGTGGAGGGCACAGCACTCAGACTAAGCCTTCATGGTAAAGAGGTAACTTTCTTTGAGATGAAAGGCTTGAGTTTAGGCACAGTCGGCATATCCCTCTACCCTTGGGCTTCTTAATTTATCTCTTTCTGCAAAACCACTACCTAGCAAACACTGGTCCAGAGATTGGGAAGGTACGTGGGACCTGTGCCAAGACCAAGCATCTCAGGACATCCTGTGGTGGGACAAGAGGCATCTCTTAGATGTGGCTGGTCAGACTGTGATGGGGGTGCATGGGCAACAGGTGGAACCCCACTGAGGGGTGGCTCCATACCACAACTCATTGTCATCATGGTTTGCAAGCTATCATCTAGCTGTTGGTTATGTGGGGATTCTCCCCATGTTTGGAAACTTCTTCCCAATTTGTCTTTGGGTCTTACCACAGCCACCCTCCCTCCCCACCCCAGGTCTGGGGAATCATGCTGCAGGTGGTCAGAGCTGGGGACAACTGTGCCAGGAGTCACTCAGCAAGCACCAGTACATCCTCCTTGGAAACAGTCCTGTGGTCATACAACCCATGGCATCACTTGGTTTAAAAGGTAAGTACTGCAGATGGCACTTCTCAGCCAGGGGATATAGATGCACATGCAGATGCCATGCACACATAGTCATTCCTTTCACGGCATTACATCAGAAATGCTACTGAAATCATTACAAATTTTGTCTGCTGTATAATCTTTTTTTCCTTTACCTAGTCTATAATTACAGCACCTCAAAAAAAAAAGTGTATTGGATTTTTCTGTCATGATCTATGTTTAGGGCTTGGCAGGATTCAATTTTAATTTCAACTTCAATGATAACATTTTATTACGTGTGTTCTGTATTTATAGTTACACACTGCTTATTTATACAGATGTAAATATTTTTCAACTTGCATCCAGGAAAGTGCTGCTATCATCGGTTGAAAGAAAAGCAGGCTCTCTCTTTTGAATAGCTGGTGTGATTTCAGAGAGATGGGGTCTACAACTTCATCTACCATCACAAAATTTAGCCCTTAATCTAGACAGAAAACAAATGACAAATACATTACAAAACCCTTCCTGACAGAGCCTGTCCATGCTTTGTTTTCTTGGAATACTTCACAATGTGACAACATGAATCACAAGCAACATTTGAGTTTGGACAAGGTAGAAAATGCTTTTTTTTTTGTTGGAGGGGGAGCAATATATTGCCCTATTAAAAACAGAATTGGGCTGAGAAAAAAATATTGTTTTAAGTATTTTGTGCATTTAGATAGCCCAAGAAGATCCCATATGGAATATGAGCAAGTGTTAACAGAAAGATCATTAATCAAGTAAAACGCCTACTGGAAATAAAACCCACAACAGTTTAGAGAAAACAGACAAAAAGTTATCCCATGATTAGATAAGTAAGTGGATGTCAGTGCTGGAGCATTATTTCAGAGACGAAACATCGTGAGACTGTGGACAGCCACGGATCAGGCATTTCATCACCCAACTTTCCAGTACCCCAGAACTCCAGGACCAATCAGCTAACATCCAGTCATGGAAAAAAGTTCCCTAAATCGAGGCTGCTTTCTGGAGACAGAGTGCCTGTCTGGTTTATCCAGGAGAATTAACCCCCAAGACTGCAGTGTGGTCTGTGTGGGCACCGAGACCAGGTGTTCACAGACTCCAGTCAAGCTGAGGGATTTACCCACACAGGAAAGTGGTGGGGTGGTGGGCATGTCTTCTCCACTCCCCACCCACAATGGCCACCTCCCTCCCAAGGTAGGGAACTCCTTCCTCACCTTCTGTCTACAGCTGTCCAAAGCACTGTCGATGGGAACTCTAGTTGTTGCTCAGTAATGCTGAAAGCCAAGAAATATCATGTCAAAATTTTCATTCACAAAGGGAAAGGTTTAATTTTAAAAGAATGTGTAATAACACAAAAATAATTGGTCCCTACATGTTGGAAACATGGAAGTTATTGGTTTGTGGCTGCAGAGCAGGAAATGGGAGTTGACTGCTCCCATCTTGATGCTGATATTTTTTGCTAAAGTATTTGGCAGAGCAAACCAAAAAAGCCAAGGCTCTCTGTTGCCACTCTAAAATCCTAAATGCTTTGAGGAAATTGTCACTAAGCATTTTGTCCAAATTATTTATGGAACAGGCTTCAAGAATTATTGATAGTAAGAAAATAACAGATATTAATGAGCATTTTCCCCATCATTGTAATGGTGTGCCATCAGAGAATTTACAAGTCCTAATGTGCACTAAATTTGAAAAGTATAATTTTAATTCCATCCTGTAGAGTATTTAAATCTTAAAGAAAATTAGCGGCTAAATAGGAGATCTAAAATACAAATATCAGAGCTGAAACATCCTTTACCTCCTCCCACAAATCCAAAAAAGTCCATCAATCTTAAAGTTTTTGTTCAGTACTCCATTGCCAGGAGCTGTTTTCAAATTTAGATGAAGGGAAAAAACAACAATAATCCTAAACATATAATTAAAAACTCTGCATAGTAAACAGGACATTAAATCAGCTTAGGGCCCTTGATTCATGCCAGAGATGCAGCCATACAGCAGCACAAGAGAGTAGAGTGCTCCAGGACTTGCCTAACAAGATGTTACAGTTTTCCATGTGCAATGAACAGCTCTATATCAAGTCAGAGGAGAAAGCAATCCTCCAAACCCTCCTCACTTTACAGGTTTGGCAGGGATGCCTTTTTCATCAAGTTCAGTCCTTGGATAGGTCCAAATGAATAGGTTTTTTTGGCCTGCCCAATTGGTGCATCTCACAGAGGGAGGGAGACAGAAGGTGTGGGCTGGAGGATGCAGACAGGGTGCATCAGTTTGAGGAGATGGTTCTCCCTGTAACAGCTGCTCTTTTAGCATTATGTGCATGGGTAAGTACAGATGTGTGTGAAGGTCTGGGGAAACAAACCATGGTTTCTGAATAAGCTCAGTCTCTCAACATGTACTCTGCAGTGTCTTGACATCAGCTCACCTTTGATGACGCAACATTGGCAGCAATCCTCCAGAAAGCATCTGTCTGCTTTGGCAGGTAAATAAGTAGCAGCTGGGAAAAAAAATGGAGTTCACATGGGGATAGAGGCATTGAAGGGCTTTCTGAGCTATTGATTTTTGCATGTGCTCAAGGGAGCACTATGGGGAAACAGATTTTGTGTCAGCTCAGGTTACCCAGAAATTTCTATAATTTGCTATGCAGCCCAGTTGCTAAATTAATTGAAACTGGTTAACACAGCCTAATAACCAGCACAAATGACCTCTGAAGAAAATTATTAAATGTTTGAGAAAAACCTGCTTCAAATCCTTGCTAAAGGGATTTGTATCTTAAGTTGCTACACAAAACATTTTGTGTGATTACTGAGATGTATAATAGGAGAAAACCAGCAGTGATTGTCAGCTGGGACTGTCAGCAATTGCCTGACTATATGGATGAGCTACATGGCCCTTTCTACAGCTGAGTGTGATGTGCCAGCTGGGTGCTGGGGTTGCCCTGGCCCAGTTCTCCTCCTCTGCCCCCTGCATGGCCAGACCTCAGGTGCTCTTCAGCCATGGGGTGGGCAGAGGACACAATAGCCAGCTCCTCTCTCCCATAGGTTTTTTGCTCGTGTCCGATCCTCTCCTGCTTGTACATGCATTGCAATTATTTTAATTTTGCAAGAATACCCATGATATTAAGATGTGTTCCCAAGCCCCTGTACTCCTCAGATTCCTTATGTCTTCCCTCGTAAGCATACAGGTCGCACTTGCTTTAGGGCTGTACTTGCTTCTGTACATGGTCCTGTGCTCACTCCCTTGCTGATGCCTGTGAGGCAAAGGTCCTCCCAAAATACTCCATACTAAGGTGAAGGGTGAAAGTTGGCAGTTAATAACCCTTTTCACACAACCCTTCAAGAAACATCTTCACCCAGGGCCAATTCAAAACACAGCTCTGCTTTTCCATCTGTAGCTCTTCCTGCTGCTCACTCAGCTCTAATCATTAAGACCTGATCGCTTCAGGAAAGATGAATGCATTGATGGGGGTTTTTGTGTCCTGTTGTTCATTTATCATTGTTCTGTCACACAATAACTGTAATTATTACTTTTCTGGACCTTTGGCTGATTGTCTTAGCAGAAGAGAAAAAAAAACAGCAGAAAAGGGAGGATGCAAAATGAGACATCTTGGAAATAAAAACATCCTCTTGCCTTTTGCTATTGGAATTGTTCCCTTCAGGTCAGAGCCCATATGCACACACATGTGCACACATTGCTTCCTCTACTCTGCAATGCCTAGGGTAGTTTGTCTAGTTTTAAATTGGCCAAAGTAGATGAAGGATGGCAGAAGGTTATTTTTAATCTGTTAATATGTTATGGGAGACTGTTGCAGCAATGAAGCATAGAAGGTGGAGGAAGGCAGAGGGAAAATGTAAAATAATTTTGTTGGAACTAAAAGAGCACATCACGTGAGAATTTCAAAGCTCCTGGTACCAGATTGTTATAGCAGCAAAAAAAAGAACTTTTTTCCCCCTCTTTTCTTATTCCCTGAGAGAACATGTCCCTGTGTAGAACACATGAGTCTTGGCTTGACTGAGTCTGTGGTAAAGGGATAAGGAAGAGCCTCATTACTGGACTTTTCCAGAAAGCTCCTGGCTGGTTACATAGCTCAGCATAACAAGGAGTGTCACCGCTAATACACCCAAGAGTTATGGATTTTGCACCACACTGTAAGCCTGCCTGACCCTGGGAGATGATGTGACCTGACCAGATGGGCAGTCAGAGGATATTCTATTCCCTGGGCAGCTGTCAGGTTCCTGCTATTTCCACTCCTTCCCCTTCAAAATATCAATTTATTCCTGTTTCTCATGCTTACTCTGTCTTTTTTTCTTCACTTTATGTAAGAACATCCTTAACAATTCAAGACAGGTCCAGCTGTGGTTAATTTGTCATGGAGAAAATAATATCAAACAGAGCAGTGCTGGGAAAACAAACAGCCCAGTGCAAAGCCTGCCCCTAATTGACTGATGAAGGAAAATTAGGGCTGCCTCAAGAAACAATTTCCATAGCAATGGGAACAGAGAGGAAGCTGTGCCATGAATTGTGGGTGACCCACTGCAGCTCTTTGGCCACTGAACTGCAGGACACATCAGTGCTGGCAGCGAAATGCCAGCCAGTGCGCTCGAGGCTCCCACCAACAGCTGCTGGTGGATGCATCAGGTTTAGCACATGATCACTCTCCCACCAAGAGACTCCCAGGGCAGGGCAGGGAATAGCTGTGTCCGTGGTCAAGCTCGTTTAGGGGGCTGTGAGCTCAGTGCTGTACTGTGGGACAGAGACAAGCCTCCTCCTCCCCTTGCCCCTCATTCCTACCAGAAGAAACAGATGCCATGTTGTATAGTCTTTTCTTTTCCCTTTGCTTTTCTTCTAGGTAAGAAAAAAGATGTAGTGGGTCTGGCTGAGCCAATTTTCCCCATAGCAGCCCTCATGATGCAGTGTTTTGTGCGGGGTGCTAGAAGGGTGTTGATAACACACCCGTGTTGTGACTACGGCTGAGCAGTGCTCGCACAGCACCAAGGCTCTTCCTAACATTCCTCCCCAGTGCGATGGGGTTGGCAAGATCTTGGGAGGGGACACAACCAGGACAGCTGACCCGAACTGACCAAAGGGATATTCCATACCATATGACATCAGCTCAGCTATAAAGCTAGGGAGAAGGAGGAGGAGAGGGGGAGGTGTTCCGTTGTCCTACAGAGCAACTGCTACACATCTTGGAGCCCTGCTTCCCAGGGAGTGGCCAAACATCACCTATTGATGCGAAATAGAGAATAAAACTTTGTTTTCCTTTGCTTCCGTGTGCAGATTTGCTTGGCTTTGCCTCTGTTATTATTGAACTGCTTTTGTTTCCCATCTTATATGCTCTGCTGAGGAGGGAGAGGGGAAAAAGAGGGGGTGATAGAGCAGCTTGGTGGGTGCCTGGTGCTCAGCCAAGGCTAACACACCACACAAGACTATGCCTCAGCCTAAGTGTTGATCGCTATCACTTCAAATGGACTGACTTTCTTTTATTTTCTCTACAACAAATCATCCAAGAGACTTCCAAGTAAGAGATTTTCCCCTTCAGAAATTCCCCTTCCCTATTACCCCTGCTGCAGGTAATAGGGGCACGCTGGTGATTATTAAGGTCATGCTATTCATTTTTTATGGCTAAGGTAGCTTGCTTCAAACGTGATTAATGATATGGAGTATATCTAAAATTATATTTGCTTTCTTGGAGATATCTTAAGGAAGGCTTGCTTTCAGGGAATGAAGACCACTGCAGGATCTCAGGGTGGGGAACCACAGTCTCCCCCGCTGCCAGCTGCTTATGAAAACCTTGGTCATGCATGTGTGTATAGCAAATTTGTGTGGGTCATTTTTTTTGCCAGGCAGGACACAAAAGGCAAACTCAAGTTCCTGGCAGCTAAATCATGAAAAAATGTTACTCTTAATTTGGTATAGTACAAATTAACAGTTTACAAATTATAAGAGGCCCTAGAGAAAAAACAGCTCAAAGAGCAAAACACCCTAATTCTGGAGTTGAAGCTTGAAAAGACAGATTAATCCATTTTCATAGCTGTCGATTGGGCACACCTTCCCAAAGTTGTACCTTTACCAACACTTCATTCCCACTCTGTTGTGGTTCAGTGCTGATGGGAATTCATTACCTAGACAAGAGGAGCCATCCCTCACAGCACATGGTGCTGTTGCTGGCTTCACTTCTGTTCTTTAAACCCGTATCCTTTTCAAAGCCAGAACATACATTACTGCTTTTGGCAACATTATGATTGTCAACTATGACCAAGACTGCATCAGAAGAAAAGAAGGGCAAGGTTTATGTGATTTCCTCCACTCTGCCTTTGTCTGTCTCACCTTTTTCAACAGCCATTCCTGAAATAAGTGGAAAGACAAGCCACTAAACAGCCTCTCTCATAATGAGTGGCCTCTTTGGCATTGCCATCAGTACCAGCAATCTGGAGAACATATAGAAGACACTGCCCGAAAGTAACAGTTTGAAGACAGAGAGAAATACAGTCATGACATGTAATGCACCAACTGGCATGAAGATGGATTTGTCTCAAAGCAACATAACATATTTTTATCTGCCTGAATTTATGGAAATAATTTTTACAGCAGTGCTTTTCAGGGCAAACAGAAGTTAGCAGGCTCCAAGGAGCTGTTTCAGGAATTTGGAAAAAGTTAGAGTCAGTGTATCAGAGACACAAGTTAAGAGACAACAACAAACTGGAGGTAAAAGGGGTAAGTAGATACAGAGAGGTGCTGAGGATGAAGCTGGTCATTCTACTGCTTGGCAAAAATGTCTATGTTTTTGCTAAACACCCTTCCAAAAGGATCTTCTTTCTGGGGAAAGCCAGAGCTTTGTATTGAAAAACTATTGAAGGATTGCTGTGTTTGGAGCATTTTCTGATATTCAGCTTTCTAGTGTAGAAAAATTTTGCCAGAGAGGGAAAACATCTTCTGTTGCTGTTGAGAATTTTTAGTAAGAAACCTCTCCTTACCTACCTTCAGTGAGGAATGAAAAGCTTGTACCTGACGCAGAGCTGCTAGAGCAAGAGACAAACAAGGAGAATGACAACATTAGACAAGTCAAAGCACCCTGATTTTTTTTTTTTTTTAATCTACTCTTTGGTTCTTTCTCTTAGCTTCTTGTCTATTTTTTTCTACTTGTCAGGGCTCATCTTTTAGGCTATCAGCTCTTTGTACAGGGATTGCTATTAAGTTTTCACACAGGTTAGCATGTTGTGGTCTTGACTGGCAGAAGGTTAAGGGTTACATCATATGCCAGTCACTGCAGACAGCCAGCTAGAAGGAAAGGTCATTTGGGTGACCCTTTGATACAGTAAACAGTGGGGAAGCCC
Source organism: Eurystomus gularis (assembly GCA_013400335.1). Classification (NCBI taxonomy): domain Eukaryota; kingdom Metazoa; phylum Chordata; class Aves; order Coraciiformes; family Coraciidae; genus Eurystomus; species Eurystomus gularis. The sequence continues at coordinate 11,787 of VZZY01001534.1, forward strand.
AGACAAGAAGGCTGAAGTATTTGATGCAAAAAAAAGTGAGCAGAGCCCTTGTTTGGGAAGAGACTTAGACAAACATCCAGCTGAAAACCCTCACAACCGGCACTCCCACTGCCTACCACAGTCTGAGCATTCGGTCAGATTCTGGGAAGTGTTGTTGCCAAAGGCTGGTAGTTTTGCTATGTGCTGTATCTTGCTCCAGTTTACAGTCTTACATGCCATCAACCCCAAGGAAAGACTATATATCTGCTAGATAAACTTGAGCAGTCCACCTCAGCTTAAACTCAATCACTTGCTTTACAACTTTACTAGGTCTGGATTGGCAAGGCCCTGGTGCCCATTCACATGTATTTACAGGGAAGACAAGATGCTCAGATGGAAGAGGCATTGTTTCTAGAGAAAACAATCAAGACTAATAGGGTTAGCTCAGATCTGATGTGACAGTGGCAGCTAGAGACAGGGATTGATGCTGCTAGGGTGACATTTTAAATACACTCTTATACAGTTTATTTGCAAAGAATGAACATAATGCTCCAAGAGATGAAGAACTCCACCTGCTCTAGAGATGTAGCTATAGCAACCTCCACATGATTACATTGCTAATCTGCAGGTGTTGAAGAGGCATAGATAGATGCTGTTGAGTAATTCGGCTCCAAATAGATACTTTGATCTGCATAACAGCTTGCATTTATGTCCCAAATATGGATCATTTCCAGCTCTGCAGCTCTTCCTTATAAAAACAAAGTTCCTGTCCTTCATTTTATATTGGCAGTCTTAAAATTTGCCCATGTTATCTAACAATCTAGACAGCTCCATTACTTTTGGGTAGGACAGGAACAGGAGAAAAAGAAATCTTTTCATTGCCAAAAATGCCCAAATTATTTTTTGCATGTTTTATCTGAGTGCCTCCTCAACAGGAACAAAAATCAAACAAAGGGGAACACTTCTACATTCTTCTATACATAACATACTGATGAATCAATTGCATCTTTACATTAAAGATGGTATATTCTGCTGCAGACACTGGTGACAGTCTCTGAACATGTACCACATCAGATCATGCTTCGTTAGCAGCCACAACACTGTTAAAAACATCAAGCTAACATCTGTCCTGCTTTACTCTCCATGAGATGTCATTGAACTTGGTGGGGATGCCCGGGATGGAAGACAAGGCAGAATATGGTTCATCATCAAATAGCTCCAAAGGAACCTGGATCTTTGATAAGCAAAATCTGCAATTCACTTATTCAATAAAAGGAAGGAATTCAACAGCCCCAAGAGACCCTTCATTGTATTCCCTGCTAATCTGCTGGAGCACTCCTTTGGGAGCGTAGTTCAGTCACACACTCATCATTTCATGAAAGCTGGTTAAGGACATGTGATGAAGCATCTAAAGTCTATATCACATGCCCCTTTCTTTCTCTCCTTTCTATCGTTTATTTCTTTGCCAACTGAACATCTCACAGCCTAGTTGCTCCCTTCACTTCCTGAAGCAGCCTACCCTGCTGCCTGACCCTGTTTCATTTACTTCTTTGCAGGCTACTGGGTAATCACCATATTTATTTATCTGAATTACTTTTCTGTATTAAAGAACAACAAATCAGAACAGAAAAGCCATTTGAAATATCTCTGTGCTTGCAAAAATCAGTGGTCAGTGTCAAATATTTGCCTTTTGCACAAGCTACATGCACAGAATCATAGAGTCATAGAATGTGTTGGGTTGGAAGGGACCTCTAGAGGTCAATCAATCCCCCTACAATAATCAGGGACACCTCTACCTAGGTCAGGTTGCTCAGAGCCCCATCAAGCCTGACCTTGAATGTCTCCAGGGATGGGGCCTCCACCACCTCTTTGGGCAACCTGTTCTAGTAATCAACCACCCTCATATTAAAGAACTTTTTCCTAATGTCCAACCTAAATCTACCCTTTTCTAGCTTAAAACATGCATGCTTAAAACAGCATGTGACAGTGCAATGGGCTATGGCACAAAAGCCAGCTGTTTTTCCATGGGATCCTGTCTCATCCCTTGCTCAGGATGCAACTCATCCAGCAACGGTATCTTAGTGCTGAAATCAGATGTTCCTCATGCCACCCCTAAGCTCCCTGTCCCACTGCCTTTCTGCTGGTCTTGTTTTCACCCGTGCCTCACTGATTCCATGTCCTTATCTCAGTGTTCATTTTGTTACAGCCCCTTTGCATCCACTGCCCCAGCCTCCCGGGCCACCCCTGCCACCGGGACCCACCAGACTCCTCCACCTCCTGCCTCCCTGGGACATTTCAGACTCCTTATTCCTGGCTCATGTGGCTTTTTCTTTGTGCCTTCCATCACTGTGGGACCCCAGCCATGGGGGCTACCCACCCCTTGTATCGTCACAGGACAGCTGAGGGAGTAACTCTCTTGGCCACTGAGGGAAAGTGGCACTTTGGTCTTTGGTGTCTTGGTCCTGGGTTTCATGCATGCTCAAGCCTTGTACGTTAAACAGAATGGTCCTGCTTGGTTACCCTCAAGCAACTGTGCTTCTCATCTGAGATGATCAGACTGAAATTACAAACCCCTTCTCAGTAAGGCCATACTAATTTGTGGTGGGTTGACCTTAGCTGGATGCCATGTGTCCACTGAAGCCACTCTATCACTCCCCTCCTCGGCTGGACAGAGGAGAAAAAATATAATGAAAGGCTCATGGGTTGAGATGTGAACAGGGAGATCGCTCAGCAACTACTGTCACAGGCAAAACAGACTCAACTTGGGGGGATTAATTTCATTTATTACCAGTCAAATGAGAGTAGGACAATGAGAAATAAAAACTAAATCTTTAAACACCTTCCCCCTCACCCTTCCTGAGCTTAACTCTACTTTCAATTTCTCTACCTCTGCCCCTGCCAGCAGCACAGGGGGAAAGGGAATGGGGGTTCAGTTTACCACACGTTGTGTCTGTCACTCCTTCCTCCTCAGTGGGAGGACTCCTCATACTCTCAGCCTGCTCCAGCATAGGGTTCCTCCCAGGGGAGACAGTAACCCATTAACTTCTCCAATGTGAGGCCTTCCTATGAGCTGTAGTTCCTCATTAACAGCTACTGCATGGGTCCTTTCCATGGGATCACAAGTCCCACCAGCAAACCTGTTCCAGCATTGACTCCTCTCTTCATGGGGCCACAGGTCCTGCCAGGAGCCTGCTCCAGCATGAGGTTCTGAGGGGGTCACAGCCTCCTTAGAGCACCCACCTGCTCTGGCATGAGGTTGTCTATGGGCTGCATGTAGATATCTGATCCACCACTAACCTCCATGAGCTTCAGGGGGACAGCCTGCCTCACCATGGTCTTCACTACGGGCTGCAGGGGCACCTCTGCTCCAGTGCCTGGAGCATCTCTCCACCTCCTTCTTCACTGACCTTGGTGTCTGCAGGGTTATTTCGCTCACGTATTCTCACTCCTCTCTACAGCTGCAATTGCTGTTGCACAGGTTTTTTTCCCCTCTCTTAAATATGTTATCATAGAGGTGCTACCACCACCACTGATAGGCTCAGCCTTGGTGAGCATCAGGTCCATCTTGGAGCTGGCTGGCATTGGCTCTGTCAGACACAGGGAAAGCTTCTAACAGCTTCTCACAGAAGCTGCCCCTGTAGCCCCTCTGTTACCAAAACCTTGCCACAAAAACCCAATACATTATTATACTCCTATCTTCTAATTCCTTATTAATTAAATCTCCTATCAATTCCTCCCTTACTTTGCCCGGGATTGGTATCAAGTAAACTGGACTATATTTACCTGCATGGTTTCATTTGTCTTATAATTTTTATACAAAATTGACATTGACCTTTGAGAATTTCCCCATTATTTCATGACATCATTAAAAATTGACACACACAAGCTAAAAATATCCTGCAATGACTCTTAAGGGCCACTTCTGTGGACCTTCAGATTTCAAAAATGGTTAACCCTAGTGCAAAGCTGTTCAATGTCTTTCTTAATTAGTAATATGTCAGAAAATACATTATTCCAAATAGAGGGCAGAAATTATTGTTGAATAGTTTGGGGTTTTGTTTCATTGTTATTAATAACTTGGCTGTCTCCATCTAGTAATGAGAGCATTGATATTTTTTCTGCTATTATTCATAAGTTTTCAAGAAATGCTTCTTCTTAAACAAAGCCTGACCAGCCATGGGCTTTTTTTCTAATGTCTTTAGTATCCTTTATCAATTTTCTACACTTCATAAACTCTTATTTATAGAGATTTTTATTACCTCCCCCTTTTCCCCATATGCTGCATATTGCTTTTTAATTCATTATTCCTGCCTTCATTCTTCCGCTGAAAGGGAATGGGTTTTTCGACAATATTATTCAGCTCCTTTGCTGTGAAGTAATGGCTTTTTGGCCATTTAATAATTTTTTACACTCAGTTTCACTGTAGCTTTTCTCAGTTTGGGAAAGTAGTGTCTTTAAGTATGAAGTGTATGTGGTACGTGCAGTTATACAGCTTGTCGGGACAGTAATGGCAGCTGTCCCCAGGCAGCCTGTGCTTTCTGCTGTGGCACAGTTTTCCTTGGCACACAGAGCAGTGATAAAGGAGGACATTAGTCTGCACCCGATTTGGGGCTGCAAAGGGTCTCACATCTCTGAAGAATGCCAGTTTGCTTTCATAGGCAGGTGCAGTTTATGAAGCAGAGGAGGTTTGCTGCCTCTGAGATGCCTGCTGTTCCCAAACCAGTAATGGTGGAGAACATGCCACCTCTCCTCTTATAGCCTGTGCCCTGCCCAGGCGGGTTTTATCCAGTGCTTTTAACATTACTATCATACAAATTCTTCCAGGTGGTATCAATAGACCAGTTACATCAGCTTTCTTCCCATCAGTGATTACCTTCAGTTCCTCCTGCTTGTTTCTCAAACTCCTCCTGTCAGTCTATAAACCCATGGAAAACAAGGGCTCCAGTGATGCGGGAGGTGTGAGAGGCTCTCCGGCCAAGGGAAAGCCCCTGATCCACATAACCCTGCAGAATCGGGAAGCTGGGAGGGAGGAAGAAGCTGGCTCAGGGGTCAGGCAGGGCAGGGTTGAACTGAACCCTCCTTCATAATCCTCTGCCTCGACTGCAAGACTTATCCCTCCTCCAGAATTGCTTTCAAGCTGTATTGCTCCCAGACGTGCAGAAGTGTTTTTAGTGAGCCCAAATAAGCCTCTCAGTTATCTAGTTGAGAGGGAAATGTCATATGCTGCTGAAGGAAAATCTAAACTTTCTCTCTGTATGTGCATGTTAAACCACAGCAGAAATAGTTCCAGCCAGAAAAATATTATTTTGGGAATCAAAATCAGCACTTTTTCTTGTTCGAGTGTGTTATTTTTCACTTTGTTTGGCATTTCAAGTGCAAGGTCATGTGGCAAATAATTACACCAGCAATGTTTATCTCCATTTGAAGAACTCCATCAAGAAATGACTTGAAAAAGGTTTGGGTAGTGCCCCCCTTTTTTTTTTTCTTCACAACACCTTGATTGTTCAAAGCCTATTTATGCAAAATCATTTACTGCAGAGGTATCTTCATTTTAATTGCAGAAAGAAGCCCTTTTTTTAAAAAAAAAAAAAAAAGGAAAAAAAGCCAATATTCTTAAAACAGGAATAATATTTTTAATTTTTATTTTTTTAATTGCAGCACCTCCACTCCCATGGATTCTGTCAGAAAATGAGGGATATGTTGTTTAGAGAGACCTCTGGAGGAAAACCTCCCTCTTGAAGCTGGAGCAGCATCAACCCAGCTCAGGCCAGTCTGTGCTCTCACACACACAACACAAACACACACACTTTTCTGTCTCTCTCTGTATATATGCACATACACACCAAATTACAACTTTTATGGGACTTCACTATTTTCAGTAGTTTTTAAAACCTTACACTGGTGCCATATCTTACAAATACAGCTTTTAACACCAGCTGGTTTCACTCTGCTAAGTGTTTTATCTAGAAGATTAGATTACAGACCCTAGGGAAAAAAGGGACTTAACCACATTGTACAACAGGTAAAGTGCTTTGGGCTTTGCATAGTGTCATTAAGACCAATATGAGGAAGCAGCAAGACTTATCTTAATCTTGCTTATCGCCTCAATTAACATGGTCCCTATAGTGTCCTCCTTGATATCTAATCCCCACTATTTCTTGGTCTATGTATTTGGCTCTGATAATGTTATCAGATCATTGCTAAGTGTATAAAAGTACATAGTAAGGAAGTGAGGATGTGGCAGTTATTGAGAGAAGCCACGTAGTTAATTAACATGGAAATCAAGCAACGGACTGTTAAGTCTTTCACATAAGGGAAAGAAATGTACTAGATACAGGCCCTAAAAATAAAAAGTAAAAAAAAAGTAAGAAGTGCGCAGGGAAGAAGACTAATTATAAGCAGAATTCAAAAGCAATGCCATTCATAACAACCTGTCTACTCCTGGCAGACACTTTAATCATTTGGATGTAACTTTTCATACACAGCAACACAAGCAAGCTACAAAAAAGAGGGAGGCTGTCCCCCCACATCTCACACATTCGAGACATAGTGAAATTATCTCTATGCTCATGGGACTTTTCCTTATTCCTGAGGGTAGCCTCTACTCCCAGAGCAGCCCTGGTTGCATTCCTCAGTCATGCAAAGACAAATAAAGATGAAGATTCAGATCCAGGGAGCGTGATGAAATCATGATCTATATCTTTCCAGCCAACTCTGCAAATGATGCCTAGCATAAAGATCACTGCAGTTAAAAAAAAAAAATTAAAAAATTCCCCAGGAGAGTGTAAAAGTCAGTTTGGTAGGCTGGCAACCTTGAACTGGCAATGAGTGCTTCTACCAGGAGCCATCCCGTGGCTGAAATTGTTTTCTGTTCTCTGATGTGCCATCTGATGCTCTGGACAGCTTTCAACAAGTGTTTCAGGGCCAGGCTGCCATGACAAGCAAGTGTGACTGCCGCAGTGAAAGCACTCACAGGTCTTTCCCTAGGGCAGTTGGGAGGCAGGCCACGCTCTTCCTCCTCAGCATGCACCCTGCAGCAAAACCTCACCTTGTGGATCACATCCCCATCAGTATGAGCTTTCTTTCCTCTGAAGTCTCATGATGAGAGCCTCTGGTGACTGCTTCAGTTTAGGGATTTTTCCTTCTATTTCCACCCTCCATCCCACCCTACCCCCAGCATGCAACACATGGGATTGTGCTTTGGAGAAGCAGGGTAGAGGCTGAAATGTTAGTTTCAAACTCTGTATACGTATCATGTGGATCCTTAAATATTTTATCTGAATCAATCTTTCAAATCATCTTAGTGCTTACACCTCGCTGGGTAACTGCCATGAAAGAGAGTAGCGGAGGCTCTCATGGTGAATGCCTGCTGAAAAGAGTTTTTCCTCTCCTCTTTCCCCTGCCAAAATTTTAAGCAATGTACACCTGTTTCTGAGCTAGGAAACCCACTCTGTCTGTTGTACTGCCTTTGTTAACTGACTTCCTGACTATATGTTTCAGTGACACGCCAGGACAGCACTGAAAGGAAGTCTTTTTGGAGGAGGAACAGCCTTCTGCTAGTGAAGTTGTACTTAAGAATATCCCATCCTTACTACTCACAATGCAAACAGCACCTCATTTGCATTTCTGTGGTTTAAATGTAGATGGTCTAAGATAAGTCATTGTCAGATGCCTGTAAATATTGATGAGTGCTCCAGGACCTGGCTTGTAACCATTTCTTTCTCTTCTGTCACAGCCTGAGAGCTGCATATTAGCAGAGATGTTGATGGAGGAAAATGCATACCTTTGCTTAGTGGGTGACAGCAGAAGAAAAGAAAAAAGTTAGGGAAGAAAATCTCCAGATGAATAATGAATCGAGCCAGGTTGGAGGCTGGTGAATCTTAATGAGAAATCTGACATATCAGCAGCCTCCCCTCTTTGCACTCCCTGCACTTGAAGGGATGCTCCCTAGCAGCTGTGTGTCTGTGTGGTCCCCATCTGCTGATGACCATAATACCAGTGATGGAGCCTCTTTCTGGACCAGAATGAGACACAGCTACCCAAGCTGGCGATGACACTGCTGCTTCTCTTCTGCACATGAAAGGACAGAGAATGTGCCAGCAAAAATGATAGGGAAAGGTGACTCTGTGGTCACCCTGCCTCTGTCCAGAGATTATCATCAGGTCTAGTGAATTGTATTCATCTTGTCTGTTGTGAATAGATCTTGTCACTTCTTTCTGTTTTTATTTTATTTTTTTCCTAACGGGAGTTTCAACACTCCTATTTGAGATGTCTTTGTGAAGTGCCTGAAGCTACGAGGAAGAGAGTGAGAACGTCAATCTGCATCTGCTCTCTCCTGCAAAGTTGTCATCAGTCATCTTGTCTGGACTAGTAGGTGAGGGACAGCATGACCTGAAGGGCAGCACCAGAACTAGGAGGCAGGTGAGGTTCTCCCAGACTGCACTGTGATAAGGTCACATCCTTAGGCCTCAGTTTCTCCAACTCTAAAATGAGAAAAACGCTTATTGCTCCAATTTATTTCATGCTTTAGAGGAAAAGGACTCTGTAAGTGCTATGGTTTATTATTCTAATGTGACTGTAAAAACGTGATGTCTTTATTGCAAAATGATCTTTAAAACATGAAGCATTAGGATGGTGACTGAAATCATTAGTATCAAATTGTTCCGCTCTTGCCCTGTCACATTGATACTTCAAAGCAAAATTGTCTTGTGGGCGTTTATAAGCTTTTATGAGGATAACTTGCCTTTTCAAACCTTTTTCAGGGGAGAGGGCAAAAAAGCCCCCAGATGTTTTCTTAATGGAAAAGGACTAGGATTTCTCCTTGGTTAATTCTGAGGCTATCCTTTAATACTTAAATTCCAAACCACTAACAAACAATGTGATGAACAATCAATGTGATGAAAATGAGCCTCCAACTGTTCAAAAGTGGTGCAGAGAGATGTCCCCGCAGCTCGGTCCCATGAGAGGCTGTTGAACTCAATGAGACATTGAAGTGGGGATGGCCATGATGCCCCTCCCTCTGCCCACAGAAGGCGAAGGGAGGTGTCTCTGCTGCATTTGGGTTCTTGACACTTAGCACAGGGAAGCCACATCCATGATGCAGCTCTCTCAGGCACAACCTCAACAGAAATACAGTATCAACAAGATGATGGCATTGCGCAGTTGCTGGGCTTGTAAAGTATCTGGTTCTCCAGAACTGTCCTATCTTCTCTGTCTTATAGGTTATATTCCCATGAGGTTAACAAGGTTTCAAGTCTTAGTCCTCCCTCTTCATCCTCTTTCAGGCTGAACTGCACCTCAAAGTCACGTTTCCTCTTCTGGCTGAAAGTCCAGGTGGCATTTCAGCAGATTCGGTGAGTGCACTCTGCTATGTGGGGACACACCATGAACAGCTTTCCTCCAGCAACAGCTCCACTGGGGCAACTTTCTCATTCTCCTTCAACTTGGATCTCCCTTTCGCTTGTGTACATGTTTTGCAGATCATGAACATGCTTGTGATTGCCCTATTTTGACCCAATCCACATGTGCAAGGAGGGAAATTTTCTTCTCCCACTCACTGTACATGGCATGGTATTACCATGTTCCTTTTTTTTCCCAGCCCAATTATTTAGCAAAAAATGCTGCTGTCAAATGTGTCTATTTGCTTCTTCACTCCCTCTTTTCTTCCCTGCCAGCTCCCCCCAAATGACTTTGAGATTTGCTAGGTACTTTCCAAACAAGTTTGATCAAATGGAAGTGGCTTTCAGTGCTATGAATACAGGAATGAATTAAATGTGTCTGGAGCTGTTCCCTGGCACAGAACACTTACTGCCCATGTTATTCAACTCATTTTTCCCCAATCCTACATCATGTCCAGGAATTGCTGGGAGAGTGCTGGTCAGCGCAGGCCAAAATGGGGCAAGAGATCACCATCATAATTGGGCTGTGTAGATGACAGTGTGCCCATGGCCATGGCTTATTTTTCTATGATGGATGTAATCAAGTCAAAAACCTGCAAACTGAACAGAGGTGAACAGCCTGAGAGATGACAGCCAGGATTTTACACCAAGCCTTGTTCTGACATCAGAGAACCCCACCATGGGACACAACTCCATGACAAACCAGATTTTGTCAGCTCAGGAATGAGTTGGTAGTGACCAGCTGAACAGAGCAGATGCTCCAGGCTTGTGTGGGTGGCCTGACCCGGGGCCATTTGCTTGCACAGCACTGCTCACGGCTGCTTCAAAAAATGCGTGGGAAAGTGCTATTCCCGGGCCCTTACATCAAACATATAATGAAGCCACTGGTTGCATGCTGGGAAAAGGAACTGCATCAAAATCACCTCTATCACAAGATCCAGTGCCTTTCAGAGGCAATAATGCAGCTGGTCTTGATTTAAATGGAAATAGCCTTTAATGGACTGTAACTCCAGCACTGCCTTCAGTGGGAAGTGCCTGTGGTCCCCAAAGAAGTGCAACCCAAAGGGGCTGCACAAAGCTAGCAGAAAGATCCAAGTAGGACTGTTTTGATGTCTCCAAACTACATCCTGTAGTCGTAGGGACATCCCATAAGCAAAGCTGGGGAACCCACCAAGCCACCAGGTACAGGGTGGGAAGAGACAAGTACTTCTGCCTTTAACTATTCCTCAGGTTTCCACAAGTTCTTCTCTGGCTCTACGATCAGATTTCCACTTAGAAAATCTCAGGTTTTGAGAACCTGATTTCTGCAGGGTTTCAAGGAACTCCCTTTTTGCTGAAGTGTGGTACACAGGTCTGCAATACACAGCAATACTTGTGAATTTATGTACATAATGTCACAAGTGAAGTCCAATGAAGGAAAAACCAATACTATGGCTCTGATGCAGCTATTGAGTATGACTGCTATCTAGTTTTATGGCAAATCAGTTCATTAGCATTTAAATTGATTCTTAAATATTTTTCTAGAAATTCACAGCAATATAAGCCTTAAATCCAGGAGTGGTAATGTTGTGATTTTAATGTCTAATTTTAGATTTAATTTTTAGTCCAATAGATTGCGATTATATCACTGTGCAATTTCAGAAAGCTGCTTTAAAATGCACAGATTTGTGTTTTGCCTTTGATGAGTAAAAGGAAAAGGGGAGTAGATATTACCCCATGTTCCTATGCAAAACCAATGGCAAATCTTGAAATTCTTGGACATAAACACCTCATGCATTTTAGTTACATGGCTTGCAAATTAAAAGCTTAAACAGAAGATATGTCATTTAAGCTATGTACAAGATACTAAATATAAATTAAAATGATCAACAATCCTGTGAGTTGACTGGCATAAGACACCAGTCAGTGAACACCTATATTGTTCTGAACTTGGTGTAAAATACAAGTGAAAAGGGTTGAATGGCCTGTGCCTGGTGTCTGTCCACACCTGATGGGATTCCGCCATCACAATGATTTCTCTTTGATGGCATCTGCCCAAACAGTGCCTCTGGCTGGAGAGGAGCAGTGGCAGTGGCTGGCAGAGGGTGAGTCACACACAGTATGTTGACATTGATAGTGTGTGGACATAATGCCCCTTGCCTGTCTCAGCTGTATACTTCAGGCCATTAGTTTCTCTGCTAAATTTCACTACCCACTTCAGAGTAATTTTAAAAATTTCATATGGGTATACCATAAGCCAAAATTGTGCAGCCTTTCAGTGACCTCTGTGATTGGGAGCATGTTTTCACTCCATTTATTTGATCCTGTTAGTTAATGTCACCCCATGTCAATCCTTGTTGAGTTTTATGGGTTTCAGAGGTGAGGTGTTTCCAGCTGTGGTTTCCATAGCTGAGTACTCTGCTGCCACTTACCTCGGTCAGGACTGAAATGGAAATTCTTCAGAGACTGACAAGTTAACAAGTGGACACTTTAGCAATATTGCATTGCTCATCTGCTTGAATTTCTATTTTAATTAGCTTGTGGAAGATATAAAGGCTGCTTTTTCAGGTGTGAGCTGCTACAGGACCCTGGGGAAAAAGAAAGAAACTGTTTAAGGGAAGGAAGTGCTTGTGCTATTATAGCCACAGGAAGGCTGACTTCACTCAGTCCTGCCCTGCTGACCAGTGCTGCTAACGTTGTATATGAAACAGCCCTTCACAGGCTTCTTTGGGAGATCTGATGTGGGAACCATTTTAGACGATGGAGTACCACAACACTTCGGTATTGCATTAAAGATGAAAAAATGTTGCTTGAAAACATCCTTGTTGAGTATTAGTCAGTGAAGACATCTGACTTTGGTGTGAGAAAGACTAGGTCAAGCTCTGTGTGTTTCTTACCCACTTAACAAGCACTGCTGCAGGGAATTTAAGAGTAGAGAGATTACTGTCATAGAATTTTATTTTATTGAACTAAATCTTCAATATGAAGGGTGTGACCGCAATTTCTCTTTAACAATAAAAGTTTGATTATGTCACCGGTTCAGCAGAGTGTGTTTCATTAAGTGCTAAATTCACTTCCTTGCCAGGGAGATATTTCTGTTCATTAAAACATTAGGCTACTTACTCTGGGTTTTGTACTGTATCAAAGAGGACACTGCACAGCCGAGAGATTCACATTTCCTCTCCTACACTGCTTTTACAAGACTCACTGTACTTCTAAAAATCACAGTAAAAACCTTGGAAAGGTATGTGAAGAGACAATGTTAAATCAAAAGCTTACAAGCAAATCCTCTTGATGTGATTTGAATTTAAGGTTACATCCAGGTGTTCTAGATCATTCAAATCAGTCCATGACTCTGAACCTTTGGAGAAGAGCTAAGCCCAATGGGATTGTGAACTTTGCATCTTTCAGTACCTATAACCCTATACGGTTTATTATAAAAGGTGATGCCTTTATTTCCATGAACCTAGCCCAAACCTCAGTACAGTCAACAGGAACCTCAACATTGACTTCAGTGGACTTTGAACCAGAAGCTATCATATTACCAAAGAAAACAAAAAGCAAACAAACAAACAATCAAAAATCATAGAATCATAGAATGGTTCTGGTTGGAAGCGGCCTTCAAGATCATCAAGTCCAACCATTGCCAGCACTGCCAGGTCACCACTAAACCATGTCCCTCAGCACCACATCTACAGGTCTTTTAAATACCTCCAGGGATGGTGACTCAACCACTTCTCTGGGCAGACTCTTCCAGTGCTTTACAGCCCTTTTGGTGAATAAATTTTTCCTACTATCTAATCTGAACTTCCTCTGCTGCAACTTGAGGCTCTTTCCTCTTGTCCTATTGCTTGCTACATGGGAGAACAGACCAACCCCCACCTCTCTAAAACCTCCTTTCAAGTAGTTGTAGAGAGCAAGAAGGTCTCCCCTGAGCCCCCTTCTCTCCAGGCTAAACAACCCCATCTCCCTCAGCCGCTCCTTGTGGGACTTGTTCTCTAGGCCCTTCACCAGCTTTGTTGTCCTTCTCTGGACATGCTCCAGCACCTCAACACCCTTCTTGTAGTGAGACACCCAAAACTAAACTTAGTACTCGAGGTGTGGTCTCAACAGTGCCAAGTACAGGAGGACAATAACTTCCCTGCTGGCCACACTGTTTCTGATACAAGCCAGGATGCTTGTGGCCTTCTTGGCCACCCAGGCACACTGCTGGCTCATATTCAGCCAACTGTTGACCAACATCCCTAGAGGTCCTTTTCCATGGATCAGCTTTGCAGCTACACTTCCCCAAGCCTGCATGGGTTTTACTCTGGTTTTAAGATGGATTGGATTAGACTCTTCATTTTGAATATACCTTTGTCAAATTGTTCCCAAAATCAAGCAACTGAGCTCTTTTGGTGCTAGTGTTTCCCTCATCCAGAGATGTCAGACATTGTTTGAAAGGTCGCTCACTGTCCTGTAAGAGGGCTGGAAAACAACTAAAGGTATCAGAAGGAAATCTTTTAGAGATGCCTTGAACATCCCAGCTTAAAGTGAAGCAGATCCCTTGCTTAATACAGCCAGAAGGATTTGACCATAAAAGGACCATTACTATCTACCTAAATGATCTTGCTAATATCTCTTTCTCTCAGTGACTACATCCTTTTATGTCTTATATAGCTGGTGTACCAAACGCATAAACCTTTTCTCCTGATAGCCCATTAGGTATGCTTTTGAGGTACAACCTCAGTAATTACTTCCTTCCAATGTAATTGTATTTTAATTACACATTTAAGGCCAAATTCTTTCCTGGTCTATCCCAGCTAAAACTCTTTGAAACCTTATTAATTTTAATTAAGTAGAAGTTGGTGCAAAATTTCTAGCTACTGAGTTCTGCATTAAAAATTTTAAATTCATTTAAAGATAGATTTAATTTCCATAAGCACTTCAATTAGTAGTGTGCTTCCTCATTTAATCTTTCAGGGCAATAACATGAAATATATGGAACATAAAGTCCTTTCCAACAGATGATACTAGGACACAGCCCACGTTTAAATGCTTCTCAATTGCCACAGCTACCTGAGGGATGTTTGCTACAGGCCCTAACAGGACTTCTTTCCTATTAACACCAGCAGCAGTGGTACTCCATAAGGAATGGTAGAAATTGCTTTTGAATTCTTTTACTCAAGTATTTCTGTGTGCTCAGTTCTGGAGCCAGGTACAGGGTCTATGTCTATGCAGGAAGCCTTCAGGCATGACATCAGGAAGCATACAGCAAGAGGGTGACCTGCAGCTGGAGGTAAATTCTGCATTTATAAGAGGTGGAACAGAGCTTATGTCATCTGTCAGTGTGGTATGTGCATCACTGCAGCAGCAGCCTCACTAACAAACTGCCCCATTGTCCAGATAAAGAAAGACAGCCTGGAAACAGAGCAGACAAGCTTCCAGAAGGGACTCAGGTGACTGAGAGCTCAAAAAGCCAGACTGAAATCTCCATGTGAGCATGGATTCAGGAGAGGGAAGAACTGAACTGGCTGTGAAAGACAGTGAGAAAATAAGGAAATAAAAATTTTACTGTCTCACTGAGCAAGGAGGACAAGAAGTTACCTAAGAGAGACTATTTTCAAAATAATACTTGGAAAAACTGAACCACTGAGAAAGTTATTTGAAGACTTGACCTGGGCAGAATAAGACTTAGAGGGGATGCAGTAATTGCACTCAAAACCAAAAATAAAATAAGGGGCAATAGAGCCTTATGTTTCGGCTGTAAGGCCTCTGATATGTGAGTGTCTTTGGAGACATTAAGGAGCCCCTAATTAAAAACAGAGTTGCTTACGGGATTCCTGCCTGCAAGTGAAATTATTGAGAGAAATGGATCCAGCCCTGGAGAAATTACCAGCACCACAAAGAAGTCACTGCTGAGTGCTCAAACAACTATAACACATGTCACTGGGACTCCAAAGCTCTCAGGTAAGGAGAGCCGATGTCCAGCGATGTCTCTGGCACTGCGCCGAGCAGGGCACACGGTGCAGAACACAGCACAGATGCCTGTTTGCAGAACCTTTAGTGCCCACGATGAGCACTGCAGGATGCACCTGTCCTAACTCCTAGCCTCTTTCTTAAGTAGACAACCAGTAGTTCCAGCAAAGACCTGACATCGTTTATCCAACATACACTGAACACATGGGAGACGGGCTTGCCTGAGCAGAGCCATGGAGCACATCCTCCAGTCAAGCATGAGTGCCGACAGCGAACACTGTCAGGCAGGCAAAACAGAGAGCTGGCAGGGAGGCAGCCCAGCCTGAGCCCTGGAAAGAGAACTGGGCAGGTCTGTTTGCTTTTAATAACAGGAACCTGTACAGCCACCACAGCTCATTGCTGCAGCTCCATGGAGACCAGCTGCCTCAGCTGAACTCAGCGTTCTAGTTTTTGGGAGCCACAGGTGCAAAGAGAGTGAAGTTGCAGTTTTTGATATGGGGCAAACAGTGGTAAAATGTGATTTGAGCCTGAATAATGGAAAGAAAAGTCTGTGTACTAGAAATTGCTGGGAGAGGAGTAAAAGTAGAGGGAGAACGAGCTGGATCTAAGAGAGGAGACATACTACAGTCATGTTGGACATGATACACTGAGTAAAATAGTGTGTGACCATAGGTCAGAAACTTGGTGTGAGTTTCAGGTGTATATCTGTAACTGCTAGTTGTGCACAAAGTCTCATGACAAAAAGAGGAAAAACAGATTGTATGCATGTCTGTCTGACCCTTCTAAAGCCCTTCCAGTTTCAGACCAAACACAGAGAGGATGTGATGCTCCCAGCCCTGGAGGATCAGGGCAGCCAGCCTCTTAGTCTCTGCATCAGCCTCTTGGGACTCCTCGGTGCCAAAATCACCAAGACTGTAATTTCTGAGGTGGTATAGACAGATATAGGACACTGGAAGCCTGAAATTCTCTTAGAGACTGAAAAGTCTGAGAAAACCCTGGAGAAGTTTGTTACAAGCAGTGTAACTTGCTTATAACCCATGGTATTGGCCAGATGTTACAAACCTTGTTGTATGAAAGAGCCCAAGCAGCTGATGCCACTCTCAAGCCCAAGAAGAGAACGTTACAAACAGATTCAGCTGGGAATGTCTTGAACAGACAGGAGACTCTGTTATTTGAGACCTCCTACCTGTACAGCACCTCCAACACCAGATCACCACAGCTTCAAAAAATCAGTGCTCTTCTTCATGAGGGAGTAGCCAGCTGCATTCCAAGCAGGAGAGCACAGCATCTACACTGTGGATGCTACTGGCAGGGCAAAGCCAAAACCGAAAGATTTACCAGTGTGAAACAACAGAGTTGCTGTTGTGTTAGGGGAGAACTGGAGGTTTAAACAGCACAGGATGTCCCAGGGATCTCTTCTGAATTAGTAGACTGTAAACAATTAAATGGGTATATTTTGTTAACGCTTGTTTCATGTTAACGTTTGTTGTTCATGTAACAAAGATGTGAGGAAAGGGAGCTGTAGGATGCTCTGGCACAAGGCAGCAGGACCTTTCTCTTCTTGAAGAGGTCCCTGTTACACTGACACCACTCAGAGCTGGCCTCTGCCATGCACCTGGGCTCTGCATGATAGCCGTACATGGCAACAGTGTCGTCTGCAGCTTTTTTTCAGTAAAGAGTTTGTTTTGTTTTTACAAGCAACAAAGTGCTTTTAGGCCGTGGCTCAGCACATGTTACCTGACATGCCAGACCTCCTGGCAGCCGGGAGGAGAGTCAGGCAGTGAGGAACTACTTTGTGTACTGAGCTGAACTTACTCTCTTGTTTTGCCAAATTTTGGCAGGCAGGTAAGTTTTTTAAAGGTGATACTTGCCTCCAAATGCAACACGTAACTTATTTTGCTGCAGTCTATCCATTTAGTGTGCTATGGGGACAAAGGATCACCAGTTAATGTGACTGAGAATTACAAGGAAACACATGCTTTTCTATCAGGGAAAGAGTTGCTTGAGTTAAAATATTTCAAGGTATTGCACAGTTCTGTCGAAGTTTGAAGCTCACTGTTCCTCAGCTGCTTAAATAAAGAGAAGCTGAGCTTAATGGTATACTTCCGCATAATTGAAAATGCGCAAATATTGCGCATTGGAGAGAGACAAAAAGAGAGGAAAGAAAAAAAAAGGAGAAAGCTAACTGGAAGCAGTTTCCCAATCTGTGCAAGTCACTTGGGCTTGGCCAACAGAATCTGCAGTTTCAAGCTATTTAGGCACTTTGGAAAATTTATTCTAGTTATGAAGCATGTTTACTGGGCAGCTGCACTGCCAGTCAATACTCTGTGCTGCAGCCAGCCCTGGGGAAAGATGGGTCTCTCAGTGGGCTGCAGCCAGTGTCCTGGGCAGCTTCCAGTCCTCTCCTCCTTCCAACATTAAATAAAACCATAATGAAATAATAACAGCTAATGCCAAAGCCCAAAAGCTGATGCTGAAAGTAGGAGCACAAGGCCAACAAGCGCAAGCAGTATCTCCCCTCTCCTCCAAGTACTTTGCAGGCATTTGTGGCCCAGACACATCCTGAGCCAGACTCTTTTTTCTGTGTATTTAGTAGCTCTCAGTGGGTTTCCTCTTCCATGAATTCATCCAGCCTTCTCTCAAGGCTGCACCAGTGATCAATGTTCTCTAAGCAGCCAATGATACAGAGGAAGAAGGGAATCAATACTCACTTTGGTTTTGGCCTCTCCAGTCCTCAGCTATTCCCGTATGTGTCCCTGTGTTAACAACTGCGTGTAAGTGACAGAAATGAGATCAGCAGCTGCTGGGAGGGCCCTGTGCCATAGAAATTTCCAAATAATATTTGTTCTTTGTCTCTTAAGGACACAGAGTGCAGCTGATGCTCCTGTCCTGTTATTATGCCTTTTTCTGTGCAAACAATGCATCTGGCAAATAGACGCTAAAGTAAATGTAAAGAAAAAAAAAAACCAAAAACCAAACCAAAATAAAAGCTCATAAGTGAGACCAAAAATCCAAATCAAAATGAAAAGTGCATTGCTGAGGTTTTGTTTCATGTACATATATACATGCTAGTGTTTAGTAATATGCAGAAATAGCAGGTGAGACTTAAACCTTCTAAGACTTTATGATAGTTTCTCCCTCTACAAAATGAAATTGTCAGTGGAGGAAGCACGGTATGAAAGAATTAAGAATCATTATGTCAAGATGGTCAGTATTATTGATGTTTTTCCTTTCATATTTTAATTTGACAGAATTAGCTAAATACATTTCATAAAAGAATGAACCCAAATTGGATTCAGTTGAGTTACTGAGTGAAAGAATGAGTTATTTTCTTAATTTCCCACAGGAAAGAAAGGTCTCTGCATTATTCGTACGTGCCATCAAACTCAAATGGTGTGAAGAAGTCTCAAGTTACTCAGCAATGAAATGTTGTGGAGTAAATGGGAGGCAATCGTTAAAAACTCTCATCTGAGCAGTGAAGGAGAAAATTCCTTCGTAAGACTTGAAGGTGACATCATCCCGGGAATAGCCCTCCTTCAGGTGTGGGGCTTCTTTGTAGATATTCCCCAGGAGAAGTCTGCACATCATTTGCCAACATGGCTTTAGATTTGTGTGTTTGTTTTCTTAGAAATATGGAAATTTGTAGATTGATTTTCCGGCTAGAATTAAACATTACAATCATATTGTACATCAGTCCTTATAGGCTTGCCACAGACTTTTAAGCTCTTTCCTCAAGTTCATATTTTCTAGCTGAATTGAAGCATGTCTTCTGCAAGAAAAAAAAAATCCAACCTTGATTTAAAGACATCAGGTGTTAGAAAACTTTCAGACAGAATCTGATTCCTAGTCTGAATTGTCTTGTGGTTTTCATCATGTGGTTCATTGCTCCCTGGGCATCTGTGGACTACCTCTATTGTGGCCATGAAATGTGATTGAGGAAATGGAGTTCTTGGTCTCTACATAGCAATTGACCTGTGTGAAATGTCCTTGAAAGCCTGTATTTCCACTGAAAGAAGTTTAAGGATCTATAAATTTTAAAAATTACTTACCTAGTCTCTAAAAGTGCCAGCACTAGAACCCTCAGAGAAAGCTGCAAGCGGTCCCATATTCTGTAATTATAAAGTAATGTGTCAGAAGGGGATATTATTCCTATCCTAACCTTTTACAAAGCTTGTTTATGCCCTGAAGTACAAGCTTATTTCACTAATTTTTTTAAGATTACTTTTATTCCATCCTGTAACTCAGAGTGGCTTGTTGGAAAACAGCATTAGACTTTTGGTCAGTTTTCTAAAACACAGCACAGTGTCCAACATCCCATTTTTCAGCATTTATACTTCAATAAACTACTCATTCCAGCCTGAAACAGTCCTGAAAACACTGCGTAAATACATTGTATCATAGATATTTGAGTGTGGTGGATGCATGACAGAAAAAAAAAGAAAAAATAGTAAGGTTACTCTATGTCAAAAGATGTCAAAAATTGCTCAACTCTCATACTGATATCCCAGCCTTACCTAGAGAGGCAAAGATGGGATATGTCATGGTGGAAGCTGCATCTTCAGTGTTTGAGGAGAAGAGTTTGAGTTGCAAGACAGTTTCTTATCGATCTTGGTGGGTGTCAGACACCTGTGTGGACACATCAGCGGTTTCCCCACTCATTCTTTTTCTGAAGTCTGGTCACAATTGGTTTTAAGCTTTGTACTAACATGCTTTCACTGTCAGGCACTGGAAGTCTTAGTCTTGATGACACTAACGGGGATACTGATGAGGGAGGCACACAGGCCCAGTCCTGACCTTTGGAGAAGAAAAAAAAAATGGAAGTTAAATAGATTTTGAAGTAGGAAGCACTTTTCTTGGGCTGAAAAGTCACAACAGTTCCATATTTTAGTCATTAGTTGCAGCCAGTCTTAAGACTGCTTTAGGCTTTGTAATAAGTCAAACACAATATCCTCTCCTCCATGGTGGAGCGAGATGTGAGGTTTCTGAGTGGAAGAAAAAAAAGCATTACAAATGAGATATTTGCAATATCTCCACAAGCAGCTATCCACACTACATAATATTTCCCCCTAAAACAGAAATCTGCCTTGAATAAATGGAAGAAAACTACATTAGAAAAGAGAAGTCATATCTACAAACTACATGTAAATCAGAAGCTCATTAGGGGACCATGCAAAGAACCTTTTGGAAGGTAATTCTGCAACAAACTAATTTTCACAAGAATGAAGTAAAGCTTTCAGAAGCACGACTGCTCTAAATAATCCAAATTATCTACTCTACCTGATACTAAGTCTTCCCATAGAGATTACAAAGCACTTAAATTTTTATCCACCTTGTTACAGAAATCCCCGAGGAAGGTTTCAATCCATTTACAAGCACTACTATGAAAAGAAAAGAAAAGATGCCAGAAGTGTTCAAAACCACCTCCAGCACACTTAGAGTTAAATGCTTTTTACAGTATTGCCTCTATATCATAAAGCTCTTTGTTCAAAAATTTACCAAGTCACGCAAAAAAAAAACGTCTGGACCAAAACTTGGTCTACAAGAGTTCAGCCAAGAAACATTTCCTGGCACTTCATACCCTTCTTTTCTAGCACT
This sequence comes from Eurystomus gularis, assembly GCA_013400335.1. Lineage (NCBI taxonomy): Eukaryota > Metazoa > Chordata > Aves > Coraciiformes > Coraciidae > Eurystomus > Eurystomus gularis. The sequence continues at coordinate 32,696 of VZZY01001534.1, forward strand.
GAAATTGAAAAAGATGCTAAGTGCTCTATGCTTTCCAAGTGCAAATGTGCTCCTATTACTCAGAAAATTACTTTAATTTTGAAATGAAATTATGTGGGCTTATAGCTTAGACTGTTGCTTATGGGGTAAGCATCAGGCGAGCTCCACAGCGCTGGTGGCCACAGTTGGCCCAAGCTGCCCAGCTGCTGCTTGGAGGTATGCAAACTGCCTGAGGACATGTCCCATTTTGTAGCAGTTCAATGTTTAGCTTTTATTTGGGAAAAACTCCCACCGGTACCCACTGCGGTATGTTATAGCAAGGGTCATTAGGGAAGGTATTGCTCACCAGAGTGACAATGTCTGTCCCTGCCCCACAGCAAGTAAGACCCACATTTTGCAGTGTGGAAACACTGACTTTTTGGGAACACAAATGCACCTGGGCATCTTTCCCTCTCACAGCCCAGCAGCAGCATTTAGCAGTGTGGTTATGTTTTCATCTGGCTTGCCCAAGAAGCCTCACCAGACTCAGCTGGTTGCAGCATTTTCCCACAAGATTGCTCGTCGGGGTAGCTGAAAGGGTTATGAATGAGGGCAGGTGAAAGCTGGCCCAGCTTCAACTGAAACCACTTCTATCTGGGGTTTTGTACTTATATACAAGGGGGTTTGCTGAGTTCTGCTTTGTGTGCTGGAGTTCAAATGGCTCCAAACAAAACAACATCACAGAATTACAGAATGGTAGGGGTTGGATGGGACCTCTGGAGGTCATCTAGTCCAACCCCCCTGCCAAAGCAGGGTTACCTAGGACAGGTTGCCCAGGAATGTGGCCAGGTGGGTTTTGAAAGTCTCCAGAGAAGGAGACTCCACAACCTCCCTGGGCAGCCTGTCCCAGGGCTCCGTCACCCTCACAGTAAAGAAGTTTTTCCTGATGTTGAGGTGGAAATTCCTGGATTCCAGTTTGTGCCTGTTGCCCCTTGTCGTGTCACTGAGCACCACTGAAAAGAGACTGGCCCCATCCTCTTGACATCCACTCTTCAGATATTTATAAACACTGATAAGATCCCCTCTTAACCTTCTCTTCTTGAGGCTAAACAGCCCTGGGGCTCTCAGCCTTTCCTCATGAGAGATGTTCCAGTCCCCTAATCATTCTTGTAGCCCTCTGTGGGATTGTCTCCAGTAGTTCCCTGTCTCTCTTGAATGGGGGAGCCCAAAACTGGACACAGTACTCCAGATGTGGCTTCACCAGGTGGCTCCCACCAGTAGAGGGGGAGGAGAACCTCCCTCAACTTGCTTGTCGCACTCTTCTTAATGCACCCCAGGATACCATTTGCCTTCCTTGGCCACAAGGTCACGCTGCTGGGTCATGGTGAACTTGTTGTCCACCAGGATGCCAAGGTCCTTCTCTGTGGAGCATGGAGCTGCTTTCCAGCAGGTCAACCCCTAACCTGTACCAGTGCATGGGTTTATTTCTCCCCAGGTACAGAACCCTATACTTTGCTCTGTTGAACTTCATGAGGTTCCTCTCCACCCAACTCTCCAGTCTGTCCAGGTCTCACTGAACGGCTGCACAGCCTTCTGGTGTGTCAGCCACTCCTCCTAGTTTTGCATCATCGGAAAATATGCTGAGGGTATACTCTATCCCTTCACCCAGGTCACTGATGAAGATGTTGAACAAGACTGAACCCAGTACTGACCCCTGAGGAACACCACTGGCTACAGGCCTCCAACTGGACTCTGCACCACAGATCACAATCCTCTGAGCTCTATTGTTTAACCAGTTCTCAGTCAATCTCACTCCACTCATCTAACCCACACTTCCTGAGCATACCTATGAGGATGTTATGGAAGACAGTGTCAAAAACCTTGCTGAAGTTAAGGTAGACAACATCCACCACTCTCCTTTCATCTACCCAGTTAGTTACAGCATCATAGAAGGCTATCGGATTCATTAAGCATGATTTCCCCCTCGTGAATCCATGCTGACTGCTCCTGATAACTTTCTTTTCTTCCATGTGCTTGGAGATGACCTCCAGAATGAACTATTCCATTACCTTTCCCAGGGACTGAGGTGGCCTGTAACTTCCTGGGTCTTCCTTCCTCTCCTTTTTAAAGACTGGAGTGACACTGGCTTTCCTCCAGTCCTCAGGCACCTCTCCCACTCTCCATGATCTTTCAAAAATGACGGAGAGTGGCATAGCAACAATATCAGCCAGCTCCCTCAGCACTCATGGGTGGATCCCATTGGGGCACATGGATTTTTGAGTATTCAGTTTGCCTAAATGATCTCTAACACAATCCTCATGGACCAGTAGAGAGTCTTCCTTCCTCCAGACATTCTCTCTTATGTCCACAAAAAAAAAAAAATCACGAACATTAAAAAAAAAAAAAAAAAAAAAAAATAAAAAAAAAAAAGCTTTTTAGAAAAAAAAAAAAGAAGATGCAGAAGAAGCAGCTTGTGTAGAATAAAAAGGCCAAGGAATGAATCTTCCTAGAAGCTCCATTGCAAGCACCACTGCATGCTGTGTTTTGAAACCTGCAGGTGAAAATCCAGGACTTCTGAGTACATGTAGACCTTTGCCTTTGGTGTATCTAAGCTTCCAGGCAAGGTTGCCACTTTGCTGTCCTCCAGGTCCTGCAGCTTGCACAAGCCTGCAAAGTTCCTACAGGTGACAGCAGCTGTGTGAGATACACACATGCTGATGTATCCTGAGAAGAGAGGGAGGAATGAGGCAGCAGAGAAGTTGCCAGAAAACATGCCACTGTGGTAAATGGGGAAAGTATCTGTATTTTTGTGTTTGGCTGCTTCCTTTCCTAGTTGCATCTTCCTGCCTGCATGAGTACATGGCCAAATCAAGACTAGCTATGCAACTGATCAATAGCAGACCAGCAGGAAAGATGACATATGTAGGGTTTCCCAGCTTGTCTTCAAAGCACTTGGCAGTCATCTCAGAGAGAAAATTGCTCATCAGCTTCTTTGGGGCTGGCACATGAATGAGTCTCCCAACCCAAAGCATGGCCTCAAGAAAGACCTGAAGCTTCTGAAAATGCCTGTGTTGTATTAATAATTGAGGGAATCATAGAGCTAGAGGGACAAATACTTTCAGATCTGGCATCCAAGGCCTCTTGCAGAAATAGGATTGCATTCAGAGAGCAAGCAAAACATTTTTAGTTTCCTTCCAGCATTGCCTCTTACATTTACTCCAGCACACTATATTTGGTATGGTTGTTTCTGTAGGAGAGGTACTTTCTAACAACTGTCATCACGTAGAGGAAACGAACCTCCTGGGAGTTTAAGGCAGTTTTTATTTAGACCCACGCTTTCTTACGATACCAAGTTTAGCCTCAGCCATACTGCATGCTGAAATCCCCGTGTCTGTGGCCGCCCACAAGCTAAAGGTCTGCAGCTCTTTGGTTTCGCTGCGTTTCACAGCATCACTGCCCATCCAAAATTCTGCTCCTGTTAATCTAAACCTTAGACTGTAGCTCAGACACATGGAGGTGGAGAGAGAGGGTGGTCACAAAGACAGCATGCAGTGTATGCTGATGGAGATAAGAAACACTGATTAGCTGACAGCACAGAGAAAGGGAGGCTGGTCTTGGAGCAGCGATGTTTGGGATGGAAGGCAGGAAGATCAATTTATCTTCTTTGATGTGCCATATGTTGCTGGTAAAGGTTTAAATGCCATTTCTGGCTGCCACATTGGTGTTCATTACCATGGGTCCCCTTTTTGAGGTGAAGATTTTATCTCAGAGAAGGTCTCTAAGCTTTTTTAGCTTGCGATGATGTTACGTTTTGAATTACAACACAAATACATGCATGCACATATGTGCCAACTCATGCTATGTGAAGGACATCCATGTATGGTACTGCGTAATTTCAGTTTTCCATCACAGCACCATTTAAATAATGGAATTGCTTAAAAAAGAAAAAAATAAAACAAAGCCTAGCTCATCCAACTTTTAAGTACAACACCCTGAGTTGTTCTGCTTGTTCATCTTCCATTCAGCGGGAGTTTGGGAGGCATTAAGTGATGCAGACTTTTGAATGTGCCCCCTCAAACTCTGACAACTCAGAACACTGTACGCTCTCCATTATTATCCCAAAATATCAGCTTCCACACTCCAAAACTGTTTAAGAAATACTGATTTGATCATACTCCCCCACATTTTTGCAACTGCCATTGTTTACTGTAAATGTTAATATACTGAGTGGGACAATGGTGGTATTTTGCTGCAGTAAAGAACAATTGTTTTTCCCATAAATTCCAGGAATGGCTTCTTTCTGTTGCTCTAGATGTTTCATATAACGAATAATCTTTGCAATAGGGGAATTCGGCTCATCATGCAGATTTGTGTTCTTTATAAGCGGTTCTTTATAACAGCAGACAGTTTTCCCCATGTATCAGTACTTCCAGTCAAGGTTGATACAAACAGTTATCAAGGAGAAACAAATCAGCCTACATAAGAAACCCTGCTACTGCGGAAGAACACAAGTTTTGGGGTGCCATTCTAATGTAGCACAATCTCTTCCCTTGTGCAAAGCAGTCCTCACGCGAGTCTAACGTGGCAAAGCCGATGTGAGGGCTCTCACAGATCTTCATACAGGCATAAGCCACCCTCCTCTGCCTCCACTGCAGGGACAGTGACAAGCGGTGTTCCACAGGGCTCTGTTCTGGGCCCAGTGCTGTTCAACATCTTTGTCAGCGACATGGACGACAGCATTGAGTGCACCCTCACTAAGTTTGCTGACAATACCAAACTTTGTGGTGCCGTGGACTCACTTGAGGGAAGAGATGCCATCCAGAGGGACCTTGATAGGCTTGAGAAATGGGCCAGTGCAAACTGCATGAGCTTCAACAAGTCAAAATGCAAGGTCCTTCACCTGGGCCGGGCCAACCCTAGGCACAAATACAAACTGGGTACAGAGTGGGTTGAGAGTAGTCCTGAAGAGAAGGATTTGGGGGTGTTGATAGATAAGAAGCTCAACATGAGCCGGCAGTGCGCTTGTGCAGCCCAGAAGGCCAACCGCATCCTGGGATGTATCAAGAGAAGCATGGCCAGCAGGTCAAAAGAGGTGATTCTCCCCCTTTACTCTGCTCTTGTGAGACCCCACCTCGAATACTGCGTCCAGTTCTGGTGTCCCCACCAGAAGAGAGACATAGATCTGTTGGAGCGTGTTCAGAAGAGGGCCACAAAGATGATCCAAGGGCTGGAGCACCTTTGCTACGAGGACAGGCTGCGGGAGCTGGGGTTGTTCAGTCTTGAAAAGAGAAGACTTCGGGGGGACCTAATAGCTGCCTTCCAATACCTGAAGGGAGCCTACAGGAAGGCTGGGGAGGGACTTTTTACAAGAGCATCCACTGACAGGACAAGGGGTAATGGGTTTAAGTTGAAGGAGAATAGATTTAGATTAGATTTTAGGAAGAAATTCTTCAGTACGAGGTTGGCAAGACTGTAGAATAGATTGCCCAAAGATGTTGTGGCTGCACCTTCCCTGGAGGTGTTCAAGGCCAGGTTGGACAGAGCCTTGAGTAGCCTGATCTAGTTGAGAGGCGTCCCTGCCCATGACAGGGAGGTTGGATTAAATGATCTCTAAGGTCCCTTCCAACCTAGGCCATTCTATGATTCTGTGATGACAGAGGGAAATGATTGCTTGACCAGAGCAAAGCAACACAACCCCTTGGTATATCTTATGGCAGTGGTCCGTTTAGGTCTGAGAATCCATTTCAGTGCTGTATATTAGAGCAAGCCAGCCACTGGTCTAAATCGGACCACTAGGATGAATCTGCTGTAATGGGGCTTGAGGGGTTTCAAAGCTGACCGTTAAACCCCTCCTTCATGCAAATAAATGAGTATGTGTGCATACACCCATGTGCACACAGTGACACACACATATACACATACATACATGCACATATGTACACATTCCTTAGGCCTTGCAGAGGATCAGCCAGCACTTGGGTTTGGGGTGGTAGGGCTTGGTAGGAGACCAACAGAGGCTCTTACAGCTAAGATGAAAACCACGCATGATGTTACAGCTGGAAGAGCTGTTTGGAGAAGCCTGAGTGCTCCCAGAATAGTACAGCTTCTCTAACATAGCTACAAGCAACACATCGAGCTCCAAATATCTCCCTTTTTTAAACTTGGATCTAAGTGGGTAGAGGGAAGGACAAGCAGGGGAGGGCTGACAATGACAAGTAAGCATTCATTTGGAGGAAAAGAATGAAATCCACTAAACTCTTAAATACTTACAGCTGTTGTGCCAGTTCAGCCATCATCATTTTATGCTGCCATCAGTCGCCTGATCACACAGGCCAACGCTGAATTCAGCAACATCCCCTCGGAAGTCTTCTTTCAGATAGTCCTGACATAGGTTCCTGGGGGCCCAGCTCCTCCAGTGCCCACTGTGGTGCCAGCATCACCTGCTGGACACAACAGACAGAGCTGGCTCCCTCAGTGGCCCTTATGTGAAAGGACACCACCAAGAGAGCTCAGCAAAATGCAACCAGCCCCAACAGAAGCCACACCCAACAGGAAGCTCCTCTGACTAATCAGCTTCTGGTTAAAGTAGCCCTGGCCTTGCCCACCACCCCAACCACGACCACCTGGGTGAGGGCAGAGACAGGTGGGTCAGGTTCTACCTCTGGAACAGGAAGCCAATTGGAAAAACAAAACATTCTGCTAGGCTGTGACTCATTCACAGGTCAACTCCAACTTGCAGCCTACAACTCAGGCCCCAGCGCTTCAACAGCATAAAGTCTTGTCAGTCTCGTAATTTCCACAGGTCACTCCAAGCAACATGATAATGTCAGGATTCTGGTGTCTTTAGGAATAAAGAAACAGCACAAAGCTTAAGGTTATGATGTGGCATTTTGTGATAGCATAATAATAAATAGAATTGTATCTGGAAATGTATGAAATAACTGCTTTTATTTTTTTTTTTTTTCTGAGCTGAAGGGTTACAGTTGCTCCTGTAAAATTACACACTCCAGCTATGTGATAGCACATGAAGGTTCTAACATTGTGAAAACACCACTATATTTTGCAGTAACGCCTCTGTTTTGTTATTTTAAGAAATGTCCCTAACTGTTAGCATCCATAGCACGGCTTATTGTTTCATATATTCACAGACATTTAATGGTCTTGGGCTGGTTTTTGGCAGGTGTTATTTAGGTGATTATGTTTTTCACTGCTCCTTGGAGGCTTCACAACCTTCCCAAGTGCCAGTGCAGTCTGGAGAGTGTAGTTCGTAATGTCCCAGCTCCTACATGGAAAGAAAGGAAAGATTTTGTGACTAGACTCAGTCATTTCGTTTCCTTAGGCATCAGATTCTTCCCTACCCTCTAGACAGCTCAGTTCTCTGGCCTACAGCTCTGGGTTTCCCTGCTGTCTCGGTCATGTGCACAAAGTACAATCCAATTACTTCTTCCGTGTGGAGAAGATGCAGAGAGTCAGCAGTGATAGATAGATCCCTGCAGACCCATCCTCTGCAAAATAATGAACCCTGTAGCCAAAAAAAAAAAAAAAAAAAAAAAAAAGCTTGAAAAAACACAGCTTCACAACTGAAGAGCCAAGAGCCCTGAGTGAGCTGAAGTTGAAAGATCACGTAGTTTTGAATCATTGCTTCAGGCTCTCTTCAGAGTCAAAGGGATCTCAGTTTACACATTGGTTATACATTTAATCTTGCTTTAGCTGCTGCAATCAAGTCAAAAGTTTTTACTGTTTGGGAGGGGTTTTGAGTAAAAGCTGTTACCACTTGTGGGGAGAGAGGGCTTTCTTCAATTCCACAGATCCAAAATAATCAGTACCCCAGTGTGAGCTCCACTTTGTTCAGATGCACTGTAGGCCAAAACTTCTTTCCTAGCCCTGGACTACTGTTCTAGATATTCTTCACAGAGGTGTGAGCATGGACATTTCTGAAGAAAGCACTGACATTATCAATCACAGCAGCCCTGAGCAAGTGATCTGATTTTCAAAGTGATGAAATGAAAGCTGCTGGTGCTTTTTCACCTCTGAACATCAGATAGTGTGCTCACAGCCTTCTCTAGATGGAGGCATTTGATATTAGCCACTGTTTTGAAAGATGTCCCCTCTCATTATGTTATGAACCTAGATGCAAAAACCTGAGCACTGCCACCATTTGCAATAAGAAGCAGTGAATAACCCCTTACGCTGCTGCACCATGAGCACAATAGTTATAAACACAGGTAATTGACTGTCTTAGATGTCATTGCATTCACTTTTATGTATTTCTTTGCCTACTGTGGAAATCAGCATACTTGGGGATCTTCTTAATGAAAGCACTGCCATTTGGATATGTATAAAATTGTAGATTGTGTAAAACAGTCCTCTGTAGATTTTTGAAAACTTTTTTACCTCCACAAACCCAATTTTGCCAGTTATGGTTCTGTGAAAAGCAAACATCATTCACTATATGTAAGAGCACAGCTTGGAAAACCTTTCCAATGGTATTTGTCCCTCTTGCAGATGTGGCAATGTTCACTTTCTCCGCTTACTGAGGGGTCTGAACTTCACCACAAATTTAGAATAGATACTTTAGAGTCAAGCACTTGCTTCATGGTGCATGTGCACTGGTGTAATTTGCAAAAAACAGTTTGCATTGTGTGAGTGCTGCCTGTGTCATCTGGTCAGAGAAGAGAATTTTCCTCCATGTGACACATAACGCCCTCAGCAAAGCCTGGGCTGGGTGACGGCAGCTTTACTCCCATGGAGGAGCATCTGTATCTGCAGATAGCTTCAGAGAAACCAGCCGGTGGCAGATTCAGACTCTGCAAATGTAGCTAACTCTTCCCAGGTGATCTGCACATCAGAAATGTTTTTTCTAAAGAAGCTGGCAAAAGCATTTGAAATAGAGATTTTTTTTCAGCCTGGCAATAGCTAGTTTCAGCTGTGGAGGGGAACTTTTGTGGACTGCAGAACAAGTAGGTGCTGTTTTCAAAATCCTCTGCCCTCTCTTCACAGTCTGATGCCTAATAACATGTGAGTTGATTAGCCTTCCCATCCATGAGGCATAAACGTCTGTTTCCATCCAGCATGGACAAACTGAATTGCCTCCAAAACTGCTGACCCTCCGTTAAGAGTCATTGGCAGCAGGTTGGCAGGATCAAACTCTGTTGTGGGGTTTGTGGAAAGAGCAACCTGCCACACACACATCCTCACCCAGACAAGCAGGATTGCATAAACCTAATTTCTTTAGGAGTCCAGACTCAAGAAAAACATTTTCTTTTTGCCCTCTTTATATCATGCATTTCATTCAGCTGTGCTTCTATCACTGTTTACCAGCCTTCCTTGCTCTTGTGAGGCTGGAGAAGTTATAAATATGGCAGCTCCCTTTGAGCATTAATGCTGGATGTTGTCCATGACTGCTGAGCTGCAATATGCGAGCCAGAGATACCACGAAGTGAGAGTTTATATTCCTTCCCTACTACGTATTTTCAGTGTGTACATCCACATAACAGGAAAAAATTACAGGGGAGTGAGTGGTCACGGGGAAAGTAATCTGCACATAAAGCTATGGCAGATACCTCTTTCTGCCTGGGACTCCTCCTGTTGAGAAGTTTCACACCAGGCTAAACAAAACCTTCAACCACTGGGGGGGGGCACTCACATTTTTTCTCCATTATTCATTTAGCAATGGCTCTGGGGAGCAACTTAATGTCATGTGTTTTTCACTTAACATGAATTGCAATAGAATCATTTCTTCTTCAAGCCTGCCTGCACTGGGGAAATTTTCTAAATTGTTTTACAAGTGGCATAGCTGAAACTGTTTGGGGGCTGCAGCTAAGACCTGGTTACAGGCAGCTTGAAGTGAGTGATCTGTTTTTACTGAAGTGGTTTCAGACTGTGGCACTAACTACACCTACTAAAACCAGAATTATTAAGACTACTTAATCCAGAAATATTTTGGCTGTGTTGAAATACGCAATATCTATTCCCTTTGGACTGAAAATATTTCTATTCCCCAAATTGCTCATTCTCTCATGAAAGGACTGTCTTTTATTGGGAGATTTGCATTTTACTTACTTTGTGTTCCTAGCCTCCCTTAAGCCCGGTATTTTAAGTCAACATATCACTAACAAGTCCACATAATATTTTCAGTGCAGCCTTTACTGACAGCATCAAAATTACATGAAGTATTGCATTTTGAGGTAGTAATAGGTGTGCAGTCAAGAAGAGGTAGATTCTGATCTGGCTGGGTGAAATGCTCCCAGTTAAATCCCATTAGTTGCGAGGCTGTGTGCAACCAACACACTTGTGCACTAATAAAACTGAGGGGCTGGAAAGAGAAAAATTGACTTTCTGCATCTACCAGGGAAGATGTGAGTAAAATCACAGCTGAAAACATAGAGCTGAACATCTTAGTAGACCCCCAAGAGACAGACATGGTAGATCCTTTGCTGAAGGAAGGTGGCTAAGGAAGAGGTGTTATGCAGATGGGACCATCCATCTCTGCACTCAAGACCTTACATTAGAAGTATCTGGGTCACTGGATGTATCGAACTAAAAATTTTCCCATAGGCACAAAGACACTTTTCCTGAAGACTAGTGAGATTTTCTGAATTTCAGCTGCAGTTAGATGCACATGCTTCACTCCTTTAGACAGTCTCCAAAAATAGTAGAAGCAAGGTGGGATGTTAAAGTATGAGTCCAAGTCCTTTGCGTGAGAAGGATTCCTTTGGCATGGGAAGCATTCCTGCCTCAAGATAAAGGACTGGCCAGGTAAAGTTAACAGAGATCATGCCCAGGGGACCATGGTCAGGGCCATGACCTGGAGGGCCAGAAGACTCAGCTTTTTCTGCAGCTTCTGCCTCCCTTCCGTACTGGGCTTCTGGCACAGGGAGGTAGGGGCTGTGCTTCTCAATGTGCTAGGGATGAGGCCACAGGGAAGAGGAGAAGGAAGGCAGAGAAAACAATCTGATTCACAGCCTTTACCACCCACGAACCTCTGCACGCTATTTCCCCCCTGGAAATCGACCCTGTGCTCCCTGTGAAATCAGGGGGCCTGTGGTCATATGAAGAGGTGCTAGGTCCATCCCAAAGGAGGGATAAAGGCTCCCCTGAAGCATAAATTTGCTGTATTTCCCTTCAGTGCTCTTCTGTCTTCTTAGGTGGGTTGCAGCCTCATTTCAGGCCACCCCTGAAATAGGTTTGGCTTCCAGGGTCCCCAGGCCCATGCCACAGTTTTGGGATGATAAGAGGTAACTGGAGCCGTTCACCTATATCTGCAAAGAGACGGTTGGTCACCTTTTTTCTATGCCTTTTCTTTCCAGGGCTAGCCATCAGTAAGAAAGGAGATTCAGTGGTCTGTTGGCAAGGCTGTAAGGTCTGGTTTACATCAGCTGGTGAGGATCAATCTGTGTAGTGGGAAGCACTAGCTTGTTCTTCATTATCCTCCACACCTGCATATCCTCTATTTGCCCAGTAGGATTACTAATTCCCAGGCTGGAGTTTCTGGCTGGCCAAGTGACCCAGCACAGGACCCTGTCCTCGGGGCTCTGAAACCCCCCTGGAAGGAAATGCCTGTCTCTCTCCACCAGCTCCACAGCCAAACCCACTTTACACCTCAGGCTTAAAGCTAGGTGCCCAAAGTTAGGCCACACGAAGGTCTCCCCTGAGCTCTGTAATTAGTGCAAAAGATGCCTGAGACCACACACCACCTTTCCATCACACCAGAATTAGTTTCTGTGCAAAAACAGTTTTCTACTTGCAGAGACTGGAGGGTTTTGTGTTCCTCCTTTTCTTGCCTCCAAGAAGCTAAAATTTTCGCATAAAATCCAGGCTAAGATGTATTTTGCTGTATAGTCAGCAAAAAGCATGCTGAATGATGAGACAACACACCCCTTATGTCTTCTGAGAAATTATTTTATGTGGTCCTTGATGCTAAATTGTCCAGACTGTCTTCTAATGAACCCTCATCTCTGCTTCCACCAAACATTTCACTAAACTCTAGGCTTTACACATTTGCTTTTGTTTATTCTTACTCCAGCTAACATTGTGTGGCGAAGAACTACCTTACTAGTTTTCTCAAAGCATTTCTGGTGGCTCTCCAGGTTGCTATATCACCCACAATGCAGACACTCTCAGAACTGGTGGCTGAAGCACACCTTCCATGCCCTCCCTTTGTTGGACTCGGCATCAGGCGGGTTACACTGACCACAGTGATGAGGGCAGCAGGCACTTCTGATCCTTGCACAACCTCTGCTCAGGTTCAGATCTGAAGCAAGTTGAGCTCTCCCCACGCAGTTGGGCAGCCCATGGGCAGCACAATATGGATCATGAACTATGTCCCAAAACTTCCCACAGTTTCCTCCAAGGCAGACAGATGTGTAGGGCTGATGTTTTTTGGCCTCAGAAGCCTGTAGCTTGCTGGTTCACCAGCATAAGGTTTGATGACTCCTACCCTCCAGTGCTGTTTCCTCTTCTACAACTACACTGGTTGGTTGTGGTGTCCCACTGGCAAGCTAAGGAGGAAGCCTTCAAAGAGAGGGTGTGCTGGAACCAAAGGAGTCTTGCAGTGAACAAAGAAGTCTGTGTCTTGTGTGTCATCCACTTTTAATATGGTCAGGTGTCCCCTTGCAGACTCTGGCTCTCCTCCTGACTATGAGTTAGGCAGTAGACTCCTGTAGCATGCACAAGTATGGGAGTGTGAAACTCTTTTGAGGCTCTAGTGGGAGCTGTCAGTGTCTTCCTATTCTGGCCCAAGGAAAGTGCCAGATGCAATCAAAGATGAAGCTCTTTTCCAGCATCTGGGCTGTGCTGCAGTGTGTTAGACCTACCCCAGCCTCCTGTTCTATTCTAAATGGTGGTACAACTCCAGCTATGGTCCCATGAGAAAGGGGTTGCAGGTGACCCCGCCCTTCCACAAGCAAGGCATCCATATTGCCAAACAATGTTGGCCCCTAAAAAGGGCAGGTCCAACCCACAAAGAAGGTAGGTTGCAATGAGACATAGGCAGGAATTTGAAGCACCAAGCATTTGATGGACCACTGAATAGCAAAGCATGAGATTCCTTCCCACAAATGCAAGGTTAATACTTTCTATCCCATTTATTAGCTATGCTTAATTTACATTATTTTTCATTTGGCTGTGAAAACACTGGTGTAAGTGTGAATGGAAACTCCATTTAAATACCTGTATTTAGTTCTATTCTTCTCCTTCCAGTGAAAGTTTTGGTGGGAAACAAAGGTCTGATGGACAGCTTGCATTCCCACTGACTATCTGGTTTTTGATCCATTATAAATATAAATTAGTTCATAGCCAGATATTGCCTTAACTTAATTGTTTACATACTAACTGGGGACAGATAATATACAGTCTTGGGTTTTTTTTAGCAATTTAAACTTGAAGTTTTACTGAGTGGTTAGTAGATAAAATGTTACATTGTGAGGGGAATTTTTTTTTCCCCTTGCCCTATAATATTTTACTTTGATTAAAGCTGTATTGAGGTAAAATTGCACATCTCACGCAAAAAGCAATTTACCTCTGCTCTTATTGAAGTTAACTGTACTTATTTGTCCTAGCATAATGTATTTTTCTAGCTGCATTCTAAATGCAGTGCTTTATCATATGAACCAAGTTAGATTTAATCAAATTCCGTTTGTGTTGTGAATTTTAAGACATTCGTTCAATTAGTTGGAATAAAAGCAGAACATTTGGAAGGAAGATTAAGGTTGAGAAATTCTGGTGCTCAGCTGGGCATTCAGTGCTCCTTCTGCACCTTTCTCGCCATGAAACATTTCTCATCATTGAAAAGCCTCCCTGTTTTTTGTTTTACTTTTTTTTTCTTTCTGTTTCTCAGATTGCGGGTGATGATCTCAGGATGGGGAAGACAAAAGTCATTTTACAAGGTTGCAACACCTGGGTGCGTGTAAGACCTGACCAGTTTTCCTCATGCAGTGCTTGTCATGAGCTTTTTTCTAGGCACTGATAGACAATAATGGGACCACATTCAAGCTGGGGCTTTTTTAATGTATTGGAGTCCAGAGGGAAGCTGCAGTGCTGCTCCCCAGTTTCACTCCAGTCTTATCAGTGCCACTCGACCGCTTTCCTATTATTCTCCTTGTTGCCACCTGGGGGGAAAGTTGCCATCACTCACTTGTGTTTGCCTTTCGGACCTGGGTGTGCAGCTCAGGGAGGCCAGCGTAGGAGCTGAGGGACACCAAGGAGGTTGATCAGGCCCTAATGCCTCTTCCCAGCAAGAAAACTACTTCCTCCTCTCACCCTTTCTATTGCTTCCCCCTAAAATGGCTTATTTGGGCATGTACTAAGTATTTGGGGGGTATCAGGATGTTTTTACTATGTTGTCCCGTGTACTGAATGCAATATCCATTAATTATTATTAGCATATTACCTTTATTAAGAAAAATTTTATGCTTGTTATTACTATGTCTTACGGCTGTAATTTTCCTTATCTGGGAATTTCTGATTAACTTGGTCTAGATTCACTAGCCTGAGTGATTTGAAAAGGCCATTGGAAAATAATGGAGAGAAATAAAAATGTCTTGGTGCAGCCAGACTCCACTCCTTCAACTGAAAAATGTGGTGTTTTTATATTTTGAGACAGTTTCTCTGACAGTGAGACAAGGTGACATTAAACAAATCACACTAATTACAACACAATTTATGTAGAGAGATTTTACTGGCCTGCTAATACTTGGCAGGAGCTGCCAATTATAAATGTTTCAAAAAAGAGCATTTCCAGCATTAACTTTTCTGGTCCCTAGGGAAGCAGAATGATGGAGCTTGTTGAACTCCCTTGTTTGTGCCAGGGGAAGCAGAGTCCAGTCCAAGGGCAGAAGCAGAAGTCAGAGACCTGAGTCTGGGTCATGGGTGTCAGACAGAGTTGCACAGACTGCGCTGCAGCCCCAAGTAGATAACTCCTGTTTGCACCCTGTGCCAGACAAAATCAGCAAGAATCTGTGTGATCCCTGGAGGCTTTGCATCTCTCTGGCCTCTGTTATCCAACACCAGGTGTCCGGCTGTGTGTGTGCTATCCCCAGAGGTGCTGGCAAGACATTGCCATCCTGAGCAGGAGACATTTTGCATGGTTGATAGCACATCATACAACAGAGGGGAAAATAACACCCTCTGTGCATTAGCTGCCTCATTAACAGTGCAAGGATTAGAAACTTAGCTATAAAACTTGCCAACAGCACCACAAAATTTGTTTCCCAGGAGCCTGTAAAGCACTTTAAGCTTAAACCTCAGATATATAGGCCCTTGCCTCCTATTCACTTAGCTTAAGACTGTGATCATGTAAAATGCTGTCAAGGGTTAGAGCTGGGCCAGCCACTAGATGAATGACAGATGCTCTCTACTAACCCCTCTCCCTTCCCAAAGGGTAAGAGAAAGGGAATAGGGGAGAGAGACTTACAGGTTGGAAAATTAAAACAGCTTTAATGAAAATAATAACAATTAAATTAAATATATACAAAATCAATATTGAACCCAACCCCCCGCATGGCAATTTTGTCACCATCACCACTGATGCTGTGGAGCAGGCACTGGGGAAGTCTCAGACTGGACACAGAGGCAGACAGGAACCGGGTTCAGGAGCTGGATTCAGGAACACATGGCAAAATGGATAGAGTCCTCCTTGGACACTGGCCATTGAAGAAGAGAGCCTGATCCTCATGATCCCTCAGTTTCATACTGAATATGACTTATATGGGATGGAATCTCTCATTTGTCAGTTTAAGGTCACCTGCCCTGTGTGCTCCTCCCTGCAGATGCAACCTCTTACATTCCACACACCAAATGTGGTACACAAGATTTAGCAGTGACCTTGGTCTGCACAGGAGCAAGTATTAAGCAAAAGCCTTTCTGCACATTGATCCTTGGTAGTAATAATGAACATCAATTGTTATCACTGCTAGAAGCAGACACTGTCTGTGAAAATATGCCATTAACTTCAGAAAGTGCAGTTAGTTAGAAGAGACTGAGCTGAAAAGTAAAATCACCAAACAGGATTAGTTCTGTTCTAACCCAAACCAGGACAGGTGTTACTTCCCTCGATCCAGCCCCAGCTAGTGGTTACCTTCACCTTCTCAGAACCAACAAAATGGTACAGGGTACCCACTCCTCACCCACATCAGTGCTTACACCATAGTTTAAATGCTGTGGTTTACAAGTAGACATCTTGGGAGGTGTTCAGATGCATCATGCTGGTTTTGCTGCAAGGACAATAGCAGCCTTGTAACAGCAAATGGCTTTAGGGGCAGGACCAGTGGGGGGGAACAGGAGGGGAGAAGGCTGGTCATAGCCTCTCACTGCAGGGGCTTACTGAATGAGTCTCTGCCAAAGCCATCTGGCAGGGGCTCTGCTCCATACAGTGGCCACTGATCGCATATAGGAATGCAGAGCTCCAAGACAGACCCCTAAGTCAAAGGAGACTGAGGTGGCATGGAGAAGGGTCCTCAAAAACCTGCTGCTCTGAGCTAAATGAGCTCAGACCCTTCCTCTGTCTTCTCTGGGACAGCTAGAAAGAAAAGCCAAGCAGATAATCAGCTCACTCTCTGGAACAGTAGAAATGTGAGCTTTTCCTCATGTGCTCAAAGGAGGACAGTGTGAATAAACGTGGAGATTTTCAAATAGACTGGTGGATGGGATGCCTCACTCTGGAGGTGGGTTCAGGTCCTCCTCCAAAGCAAGCTGAACTCAACTCTCTGAATTGGCAGCTGGAATTTGAATTTGGCACTCAGCTGAGTTGCCACCACTTCATTCTCCCACGGTCATTTGTGGGACAATGAGGGCATTTATAGCCTGTGCCTGGCTTATGTCTTGGAATTGCCTACAAGCACGGGCATACCTCTGCAGAGCTGGGGAATCTTCTTCCTGGGCTGCTTAGATTTTGCTCTGAGGTAGATTTGCAAGTAACTCTGCATCTATACTTCGGGGCTTCATGCTGCTGGTGGGAATTGATGATCCCAGGTGAGTCCTGAATACTTACAGAAACTGGCCAGAAGGTAAGCTGTGTTTTTGAGAGGGTCACGAGTACTCTAAATGGTAGATTTAGCATCAGCTGGAGATAAGAAGATCTTAATGGGCCTTGGTGAAGGTGGCACTTCTTGCATGCATAAAGGAAATGCAAACTCCTGCCCTATGTAATAGCACCATTAAGCCCTGCAGTGCTTGCACATCCAGTGAGTGCCCCTTTGGAGCTGTTGCCTTTGGCTCCAACTGATTTGTGGAAGTTGCATAGGAGAGGTTGGGGAGCCAGAGGCAGGGTACTAAAAGGGGTAAATCTTCCATGGGCAGTGAAGCCTCCTGGCCTCAGTGGTCATAGGAATTCCTGGGAATTGAAGATGGTCAGTGCCTCATCTCAGCAACTTCTGGGAGTTACACCTGAATACTAGCAGAGGCTCTCCTATGGTGGCAACACATAGAGCTAGTTTTCCTTTACAGCTGCACCTGATGGCATGTGACTGTTGCTTGCCTGCGTACAGGCACATTTTCACAATTGACTCACAGTTAGTCCAGCGCCACAAGCCAACATGGACCATGGTTACATGGAAATTCAGTAGGATTGGGAGCACATATAGCAGAGGAGAGAAATAAGCCAGAAGAGTTATTTCAAGCAGATATTGGTGATAGCTGTTGGTAGCAATACTAAGTTATCTAGAGGAAATATATATATATATATATACACACATATATTCAGAATAAAAACCAGCTTCTGCACCTGAACTGGGTCTGGTGATTGTTAAATGGCTCCATAGGCAAGAGAAGAGCTTTACGGACAGAAGGTTTTGCATAAAGTCATTGTTGTTTACACCTGAAACTGGTGTACAAATAAAACCATTGCTCTTTACTGCCAATCCTCCTCTACTCCAAGCCAAAACAGCCTGTGGAGCAGCATGACGGCACTCCTTGCAATTGTTCCTCACAGGTGTAGCTTTTATATGTGTTTTCCAACTGTCATCCAGGTTAACTCACATGCTGAGCTCCATTTAACCCAACAAAGCAAGGTGTTAAGGAAAGCAGGGAAGGTTTTATTCAGAAAGAGGAACTTTGGTTTTGGACAGCAAAAGGAGAACATGGAGTGAATTTTCTGCTTTGAATTGCCTTGCAGAGGAGTTTAGCTTTTTCCAGTGAGCATCAGGGGAGCCCAGGGAGACAGGCCACCACGGACAGACGTTTCCTTGTGTAGCTGCCTCACTTCCCTTCCATGGGCAACAATCACAGCCCTACAGACTGGCCTTTAACTGGATAAAAGATGAAGCCTAAATTGTAAGACATTACAAAACATCAGGTCTTGTGCGGAAAGTCCCGTTGCCAGAGGTCAGTGTTCACAAAGGAGACAGAGGAGTCCTGAAAAGAAAACATTATTCAAATAAAGGCAGATTCCATGGGCATATCCCTGTGGAGTCTCTCATAGTTGCTGGGAGGGTCGCAGCCCCCTTTTTATCCTAAATTCCTGGCTGCATGTGACCCTCCTCCTTTCCCCATTGGCTGAGGTACTTGGAGGGTACAAACTTCCCGATCTGCCTACTACATACCCCCCTTAATGCCCAACTCCCCAGGTTCTTTCAGGATGTCTAGACATATCAACAACCATTGTTTGTGAAGACATACCCATCTGTATTTCCATCAGTCTGAAATCCAACCTTTTTCTCCCTCTCTATTTCTGTTTCTTTTATACAACCATCACCATCATCTCCGATAGCTTCCACCTTGCTAAGCTAGGTCACATAAGGTGATTTCACCTTGAAAGGGTCAATTTTAGGAGTTGTGACCCTCTGTTAACTCTTGTTGTGGCCTCACACCCCATGCAATGGTAACCCCCAGCTGCTACAGATGTGCCAGCAACCTCCATGACCCTCAGCACCAAAACTGCTGTCTGCCAGGTGTGTGTTTGACTTGAAGGAGGCAGCAGGTGCTGTCTTCTACACCCCTGAAAACCACCAGGAGCCTGGGATGAGAAAGTGTCACTGATGGTGAGGACACAAGAAGAGGACTAAGGGACTAAAGCCCTGCTGGTGCTCACTGGGTGCTCAAAGTGACTGGGAGGAGCTCAGGGAGGTGGTGAGGTGGGGGGAAAATCTGGGAGAGAAAAGGAAGAGGAGAGCTGGGGGCTGGAGTAGCCCCAGGAGGAAGGAGATGGAGAAGCAGAAAGGATTTCCCTTAGCAAGGGAAAGAGGTAGTGATGGTGGTAGAAAGCCCTGAGCATCGTTATACTGTGCTGCATAACTGTAATGTAGTGTTGTCACAGATACACTTTAAAAAATCACAAGCTAGGTATCAGAAAAGCTTGACACTAACATAAAAATCTAGAGACTGATTAAAGAAATAAGTTGGACCCTTTTTCTTTCCAGTTCTTTTTCTGAAAGGAGGACTCCAGTCACGTCTTCAGGCTTTTTCTAGAGATCAACATTTGAGAAAACAATTCTCACCAAGCTGTGTGGCTCAAAGAACTGAGGCACTAGGAAAAACATCAGATACCACAAACCTTATCACTGAACCATAAGCACTAGCAAGTAGGGGATTAGGTTCTCTGGACCTGCCCCTTCAAGTTCCTGGTAGCCTGTTTTTTTGCAGAGGTAGCCTTGATATAGCAACAGAGCTGAGAGTGACAGACCACATACGCCTTCCTGGATACTTCCCTTTTGTGGTTGCATGTGATGCTGTCAATCTTGGCTAGACATGGGAACGGACAGTTTCTCTTTGTGCAGGGACCATGGATGTTTCCTATGCAGGCATTTGCAGCCATCCATACGTTTGATGAGGCAGTGGGAAACAGGGTCCAGTCCCAGCTAGCATCACTTCAGGAGACAGTTTCTGAGCAGAGGCTAAGCTGGGGCTCTCAGTCTGCTGCCCGGACACACATACAGCAAAAAAAACAAGCCACAGGCCCACAGCCCAGCCATGATGCACTGCAAGGTACAGTGCTGTCCCCCTGGCAAGCTTTGTTTGGCACTTGGGAGCTCCTGACAAACAGCTAAAATCTCCAAACTATGTCTGGACAAAATTTCCATATCGAAAAAGAGCATATTTCTAAAGAAATCTGGTCTGTATCCAAAGCCAAAAAAATCCAGTTTCCCATTCAGACACCAAGTGATAGCCAGCCCAGCCTTCAGATTCACAATTGCAAGCCCCAGGTCTCCACACCCCTTCAGATAGTGTGCAAACTAATTTGGGCATTTGCAGAAAATCTGGATAAAATCAAGCTCATCTTAATCTTTCGTTCAATGAGACATTTGATGTATTTGAAAGTTTATCTCATCTTTTGAAATCACCTGTGGCTTCCTTTTAAAGTCTGAAACCATCACACCCATAATAAATCTCTGTATGGAAGTTCAGCTTTTTGAAATAAAATTAGAATAGGACATGGCTGTACAGACAGACACACAGAATAAAGCAGGCAGGGTGGCTTACACTGATGTATATTGTCTGTGAGGAAATACATTAGCAGTCCTCCATACAAAAAACACCTTTCTACTACTATGGAATGCATTAAATGACATTTTTTAATTCATTTTTTTTCTTCTCCAGTAGGAAAAAGTGATTTGTCTGGATATCTCACTTGTCTGAGCCAAACCCAAGGCTGTGTAGTGTCATCCCTGTCACTGCGAACATTTCTGGTAGATTTCTAAGGACTTTTCCTCCTAGCTGAAGTGATCAAAAGCAACAAATAAGGAATGGATTATTTCCTTGCTTACATGTTTCTGTTCCCTGAAATATATCTTACATGCATGCTGAATATGAACTGAAAAAAATAATTTTTAAATTCATAAAGATATGCATACATAAATTAGTCCTATCCTAGGTTATCACAGAATCAGGTCTGGGTTGGAAGGCACCTTAAAGATCATCTAGTTCCAAACACCCTGCCATAGGCAGGGACACCTCCCACTAGACCAGGTTGCCTGAAGCCCCATCCAGCCTGGCCCTGAACACTTCCAGGGATGGGGCACCTACAGCTTCTCTGGGCAACCTGTTCCGGTGTCTCACCACCCTCAGAGTGGAGAATTTTCTCCTTATATTTCATCTAAATCTACCCTCTTTCAGTTTGAAGCCATTACCTCTTGTTCTATCACTACATCCCCTTGTAAAATGTCCCTCCCCATCTTTCCTGTAGGTCCCCTTCAGATACTGGAAGGCTTCTCCCTGGAGCCTTCTCCAGGCTGAACAACCCTACTCCCTCAGCCTGTCCTCATAGGAGAGGTGTTCCAGCTCTCTGATCATTATTGTGGCCCTCCTCTGGACTTGCTCCAAAAAATCCATGTCCTTCTTATGCTGGGGGCCACAGAGACGAACACAGTACTTCAGATGGGGTCTCACAAGAATGGAGTAGAGGCACAGAATCACCTCCCTTGACCTGGTGGTCACACTTCTTTGATGCAGCCCAGGATATGGTTGGCTTTCCCGGCTGCACTTGCACATTGTTGGCTCATGTCCAGCTTTTCCTCCACCAGTACCCCCAAGTCCTTTTCCACAGGGCTGCTCTCAATCCATACTCTGCCCAGCCTGTATTTGTGCTTGGGATTGCCCCAACCCATGTGAACGATCATCTACTTGGCTTCGAACTTCATGAGGTTTGCATGGGCCCACCTCTCAAGCCTGTCAAGGTGCCTCTGGATGGCATCCCTTCCCTCCAGTGTGTTGACCATACCACACAGCTTGGTGTTGTTGGCAAACTTGCTGAGGGTGCACTCAATCCTGCTGTCCATGTTGCCAACACAGATGTTAAACTGCACTGGCCCCAGTACTGATCCCTGATGAACACCACTCGTCACTGATCTCCACTTGGACATTGAGCTATTGACTGCAATGTTTTGAGTGCAAACATCCAGCCAGTTCCTTATCCACCAAGCAGTCTATCCATCAAATCCTATGTCTTTCCAATTTAGTTCTCTGTCTTCTTCCACCTAGGCTGGTATCCAGCATCTTCTGAGAACTTTCTGCTGAGTTTTGTCTCTACATCAATGAGGGATTTATAACTACTTCTACACAGCTTACTGGCTGTGCCAGCTCTAGTAGCTCCTGCTTGACCATGGATGGCAAAAGAAGCAAGTCAGCAAGTCCTTTCCCTTTTCAGCTGCTTCCCAGAAAAAAGAAATATTAGCATGTCAGACCACCAGACAATATACCACAGAGATTCTCCCACGTACTGCTTCTTTTCTTCCTTTTTTCATGTCAAGAGCTAAAGAGGTGGGTGACAGATTTCCAGTGGGGGCAGGAATTTATGCTGAGCACTGCTACTGCCACCTCTCTGTCTTATACCTTTGAACGGGAAGGGGCCCTGAAGTGAGGCACTAAAGCCAACAGCTTATCCGCAAAGCCCCTGCCTAATTAGTCATTAAGACAAAAAAAAAATAAAAAATTGCAATCTGCCAAGAGAGGAAAGAGGGATTTAAAAGGCTATACCTTTAGATCTATAAATTGCTAAAGAAAAAGAATTACAGGATAATGTGCAAAGGGTCAATTCAATAAAAGGAGGGAAAGAGACACCTGAGTTCCCTTGAACTCGCCAGGGAGGCAGCTGTGCCTGGTGCGCTTGCTGCACAGACACGTGGCTGGATAATTGCTGGGTTAGGAACTGAAATAGCAGCGTGTGGGCATCATCCAAAGGAGCAAGCAGACACGCAGCAAAAAAAAAAAATCACCAGCCCAGCCTAGGGCAAAGTTTCACTGCATGCAGAGTAGATCAACTATTTATTTCTGAAATTTACACTTCGTAAAGCATAAATAAGCAGGGAGGATCAGCGTGCTCCCCCAGCAATGTACATATCCTCTGCCAGACACTGCGTTTGGCTCTGTCTAATGAGTGCAGCCCCAGAAACTACACTAGAGCCCTGCAGGAGCTGCGTGCTCTCGCATTGCATTTTTTAGAAAGTAGCTCAATTAATCTGAAGGTTAACTTAATTAAGTAAAGCTCACCTCCTTATCAGGCTCTTCTAGGCATTTACATCATACCAGGTACTGTGGAGCCATTCATTAGGCCTCACAACGTGCCTCTCAGCTAGGTAAATATGTGCTAATCGTATTTCACAGAGGGTTCCAACAAAGGCAGAACAGTTAAGCCCAAAGTTTTGAACATCTGGCCTTCTGGGAATTTCATAGGGACACAAAGGAAAATCTGGGGAAGGGGAAGGGATCCTACAGCACCCAGGGAACTTCCAGAGCCAGACAAAGGAGAAGGAGACCAGAAGTGAACAGCTGCCTGAAACAATGACGGGTGTTTGCTAAGCCTGAAACTGTATGCTGCACATTCAGGGTGGGCCATCAAGGCTCTCTAGGCTGGGGCTGACTGGAGAAAAACCACAGCTAACCTCATCCCTGCAGCTGGGAGGCCCTGGGGAGCCAAGGGCATGGGGACAGTGCGATAATAAGGATCATTTCCAATCCATTTTAAGGCCCTGTTTTCCTCTTAGAAAAAAGGATAGTGCACACCCATCAGTGGGTGTCAGCCCTGGCAGGGCAGTCACAGTGCAATCCTTGCTGGCAACCCTATGTGCAAACACAGCTCATGTCACTTGCATGCAGCAAGCAAACCAAGTCACAGCAGGCCTGCATGTGAGGAGCCTGAAGGTCTTGTGAATTTGGCATGCTAATTTACCAGGCAGATTCAACCTCTGCTTCCTCACCTATTGTGCTAAGAAAAAGTGTGTGTATTTGCCCCATTTGAAGGGGGCAGGGGGGCAGAGAGGGGAGAGGAGAGATATGAAGACAAGAAGGAGGCAAGGTAGAAGCATGTGGACCTAGAGTGGCACGAGGGGTTAGCGGCAGAGGTGAGGATGAGGAGGGCTGTGTATACATCATTAGCACACTGTCCCTGTGTCTTCTTAGTACTCTGAAAGTTCTGTACCTGCCTTGAAAATAAGTTCTTTGGTGCTGCTTAATTACTGCATAGTCTCTGAAGTTTCAGAGACATACATCTACCAATAACCCTATTTTCATCTTGTCCTATTTTTGGTATTTTCAAAGATGTACCATCTCTCACCCCAACCTCAACCAGTCATATTCAACTTTTTCCATCTTACCTCAGAACTTCCTCAGCATTTTTTATACCTATTTTCATCAACCAAAGTAGTTGCTTTAAAGGCTGATTTTTCCCATATGCTGCTGTTTTGGAGGACTCAGTAGCTGATTTCCTCTCCCCTACTAGAACAAGTCCGTGTTTTAAGGACACATTTTGCTCACCTTGATGTTCCTATCTACCCCATTTTAAACAAGCAAGCATTTTTCTTCAGAAAATTAAATCTGTGGTAGCCTCAATCTCCCAAACTTCCCCTAGAAGAACAGCTACATGTGCTTTGGCACAAAGAGATCAGCAGCCAATACCCCACAGAAGCAAGAGTGTCTCTTTGCTGCTTAACTTGGAGAGGTCTTGGGCACATGTGGATTTGCAGCTTTAAGGAGGCTTAAAGCTGAAAATATGTCTTGCTTTCCTGCACACGTGCTGTGAGCAGCCTAGCACAGCTCTGTATGGTGTGCTGACTGTTTTTCCAAACCTTGATCATTTGGCATGTGAGGTCACACTTGGCCAACTGCACAGCAGAGGGCAATGATTAAAAAGCATCCTCTCTGGAAATAGGAAGCACCTATTCTATTGGCAAACCACGAGCAGCAAGAGATTATGCTAAAACTGTAAATAATGAAAGCGTGATAAAAGATAGGCCTGTTTTCCTTCCTTGATCCCTTTATTGTGTTTTCCGGTATTAAAAAAATAACCTGCTGTTGTCCAGCAGTTTCCTCAGTTTTTCCCTTGAGGTCTGAGAAGCCACGAGAAGGCCAGGAGGGGTGGCTGCAGGTTGTGTGCCAGCGAACTGGAGCTAAGAAGCACATACTGAGGTAGTCCTGTAAAGCAAAGCAAAACAGAGGAGTAGAGATGGAGATACATTGTTGACAGGAGCATGAGTGGAAATTTTTGCCAAGCACTGTGGGACTGCCAAACCCACAAACGGTTTGAGACTACCTCCCAGTTCATGGCTTGGAAAAAGTTTTCTGTGTTAGGAGCGACACGTCCTCCTAAGAGCCCATAGTTTAGCCTACAAGTCAGTCTGACTAATTCACGCACAGGCCAGCTTCACAGACCTGGAGCAACATGGAGGTGGGAACAATGGAATAGAGCTGGGGAAAAAAGAAAGCAATCAAGAGAAGATACATTTAGGAGCTTTTTGGTGGGGGAGATACTGGGTGCTATTAGCAGTCAGTGGGATTGATGCTGGGGCACCTTTGGAAAAGGCAGCAGATAATGAGAAACAGCATTAAGAACAAATCAAGGTAGGAAAAAATTACTGCTGTCACTGCTGAGAGACAGTGGATGGAAAATTCTGAGAGAGATAGTGAAAATACTAAAAGAGGCCAAACAAAGAAATTCCACTAGAACCAGCAGAGTGTTTTTAAATCACGTCCTTTAATAATATACTATTTGCATTACCATAACATGCTATTGCGTTATTCGAGCATGCAAACAATTGTTGAGTTCCCAAATTCTGCTGCTGGAAAAAAATGTTGATCCAGGGGAAAGAATTTCTGTAATAAATACCTCAGCATGAATAATAAGATAAGGTTATTTAAGTGACAGCTCCTTGAAAAATTAGCCTAAATTCCTAATAACTGTACTACATAGCTTAAAGAAATCTAATTTTATCTCTGCCTTTCACTGAGTAAATCTCCCTATCACATTCTTTCCTTGCTTCATTGCTATTTCTTTGCTTAATAATTAGCTATTTAAAAGATTGGGGATAATGTTAATAATGGGCAAATTAGATACACAGAAAAAAATGTTTTCTGTGCTTTCAGAGGTACCCAGCATGACTGTCATTAAACTAAAACCGACCCTTAAGGAGGGAGCACAGAAATCTGGGCAGGCTGCAGCGGAACAGGACAAGGACTCTGGATAACTTGGTGTTGAGCAGACAACATTAGTCAGTGTTGCAACGGTAAAATATTTAACAACGGGAGCTCCTCTCCCCTTCAGCATTTTTCTCCCATAAACTAATTAAGCTATAATACTATGAGCACTTCCTTTCAGGCGAGGCTTTCCTTTTAGAATGACTACAGGCAGGCTGGGCAAAGCTGGGTTATAGCTGTGATGAAAAAACTGGCACTACATTTTGCCTTAGTCTCCTTTATTTTTTTTTTTCAAGCTCTACACAAAGCCACTCACATGCCCAATGGCTCAATCTCACTTCCAATTAAGTCAATGATAAAACTTACATTGACTTAAATGGGAGCAGGTTTGCATCCCAAAGGCTAACAGTCAAGGCTTTTAACAGTCAGATTACTAATAAGAAAAGTAGAAAGAGTTAGAAAATGTCGTCTCCTTCTCTTTTCTTAGGAGCAGTAATTCAAAGCGAATAGAGTAGGCATGTTCGGTTTGAAATTATTTTCAGAGAGAAAAAATATGTAGTGAGTCTATTTATAATGCGGTGATTCAGCTCTTCTTATATATAATCTGTGTGGATGGGATCTGTTGCAGAGAAGGAGGCAGCACATAGCAAGAATTATCAACTCTACCTTTAAATAGTTTGCGAGCCCTTAGCCCTTACTGTACTCAGCCCTTACTATATTACCTAGCCTGTGCAGCAGTGTACACCGCTGTTAAAATGTTTTGGCCAATTATCTTGGTTATATTGGAGTCCACTGCTGAATAATAATGAGCAAAAGACCCAGAAGACTCCAGGTGCTTCCTCAGCACTGGCCTCCTGCTATAGACAGAGTCCATACAAAGCCCAGAAAGAAAGAAAATTTTGTTTTTCTTTTTATAACATTGACAAAATTAAGCAAAAGGAAGAGATTAGATTAACAGTGGCCACATTAATGTTAATTTCTCTCACACGAACCCATATACTTTTGGGGGTGGGATAATCCACAAGTAAAAAAGCCGGGAGAAAGGGCTTTGGAGATAGCCTGGCAGAGATGTCCACTGTTTAAATTCCCCACAAACCTTTCGAAGGTAACTGCTTCCACTCAACCCAGTTTTCCCAGCGTCTGTGTGATTCACACTCCTCAGAGAGGGCAGAGGTACCCTTACAGAAGGGCAGCCGTTAGGGAGCAGTGTTTTGGGTGCTGACAACCTGCTGGCGGTAACAACCCATTTCTCTTTTCCCTCCTCTCCCCTACCCTGTACCAGCAGAGGAAGAGGGATGCTGGCTGCAGGGTGACTAAGCGGTCATCCCCAGGACATGGGGGCTTCTACCAGTGGGGAGCAAGTAAGGAGGACATTGCTACCACTGACCGGGCCTTGAAATCTGCTATCTTGCCAGGCGGCATGCTGCAGTGAGCCAGCGCCTGGTGGATACTCAGCTCAGTTCCGGCAGGCATGCACCTGGAGTGCTGCCACGGGAACCCTGTGCCTCCCTGCCTGGAGCTGCCCCAGTACACACAATAGCATCATTCTTGGGAGGCTGACACTGTGGAAAGTTTGGAACCTTCTTCCAGCTGGATTTGATGTTTCTTCAGGATAGCCATGACAGCCATAGTTGTAACTGCATGCCATGTGTGTCAACAGGGAAGCTTGCCCTGCTCTGCCAAAGTGTTGAAAGTATTTTCCATCTATTTTGGGTACTGTTTGTTCATCCCCTGGTGAATACATTCCACCTATAGTTATGTCTTTCATCCTAGTGCCTTTTCTACTCCTTGATTTTCCCCTGCTAGCAGAGTAGAAGGAAACATGTTTGCCTTTTGCGTTGTTTATTATCAAGCTGGAACGGTGACTGCTGAATGGTAGCACTGCCTGAGTAACCTGGTGCGATACACCCACACAGGATGGAGAGTTAAAAGGGGACAGTTCTTGTGAATGACACTCAAGTTCATCTTGCAGGTTTGCAATGCTTCTGGAAAATTGAAATGGCTCATGCAGCAGAGACTGAGAGCAAAGTTTCATGACCCATTGCTGTAATGGGAAGCCAGGTGGCTGAGCAGAAGCTGATGGAGTTGCTCTGGATGAACACAAAGGTAACAGACATCTATAGCATCAGGTCCCAAATGTTTGCACCTCTTCTCTCCTCAGTCTGTGATCTGGAGAGTACACCTGCACACACCCACACATGTACTGGTTTTGCCTCCTTTTCTGCACCACCCTCCTTTCCATACCTTTTTTGATTGTCATGGCTTCAGAATTCAAAACAGTCCCAGTGTCGTTCTTAAAGTGAAGATCATGCTTTTGCATTTCTGCATCAAATGTGGAAGGCCAATGGCATTCTAAACAACTATAAATTGATACTGAAATAGCAGCTTGGTACAAGTAGAAACTGCAAGACCTCTTGGAGGTGGAGGCAGCACACTCCTGCAAGCTGTGGGTCTGGGTACCTTCCTCTTCCTTTCTCCCTCTCAGTCCCTGACTCTTCTTCCCTCCCAACTCCCTCAGAGCAGCATGACCTGTGCTGAGGGCCTTTGCCCACTCCCATGCTGGGGATGCCCTAATCCCAGGATGCTTCTCTCCTGCTCCAGCAGCAGCACATGACCTACAGACCCCTTCTGGCATGGGGAGAAAAAGACCTACAGACCCTCTCTGGCATGGTGAGAAAGAGATGTACCAATGGCATCATGTAGGAAATCCCACCAATCTCCCTGCTGCTGCTGGCTCTACCTTATCTCTGGAGAACAGAAACAGGAAAAAAGCATCAGAAGTGCAGTGGGGCCAGACAGGAGCCCATGGCTGAGGTGAGGGCACCCAGCAACTCTGGTATGGTTTGGTACCACGTGCATGAAGACCAGCAATGCTGTCGCAGTGTCAGCCAGCAGCAGGACGAAGGAGCATTCAGGACAGTGCTGTACTGCCACAGCAACCACTCTGCCTTTAAAAAAGGTAGACAACCTTGAAAAATGTCCTCCCACAGCTAGCTGCCTTTGCAGGCCAGTGGTGTGAAGAGGGAAGAAATCTCCTCCCCTCCTTCCTGCTGCCACAGGCACCAATCTGACTCAACCTGTCACTCCCACTGGGATTTTTGAGTTGACCCTGTGCTAGAGGTACAGGATTGTTCTGCCAGATCTTGCCTTGCTCCCTTCCTTCACCTGCAGAGAGAACAGATATTCCCCAACTGGCCTCCCTTGTCCAGTCAGGCCCCATTCTAGAGTGCTATGGGGATCTCCATGCTTGCCGTGTGTTGAGCTGGTTCAGCCGTCATCATTTTATGCTGCCATCAGCTGCCTGATCACACAGGTCAACACTGAACTCAGTAACATCCCCTCAGAAGTCTTCTTTCAGACAGTCCTGCCATAGGTTCCCATGGGCGCAGCTCCTCCACTGCCCACTGCGGTGCCAGCATCACCTGCTGGACACAACAGACAGAGATGGCTCCTCAGTGGCCCTTCACATGGAAGGACACCATCTAGAGCAGGGGTCCTCAAACTTTTTAAACAGGGGGCTGGCTCACTGTCCCTCAGACACTGTCGGGGGCCAGACTATAGTTTGGAAAAAAATGAACGAATTCCTATGCACACTGCACATATTTTATTTGTAGTAGTGCACAAAAAAACAGGAAAAAGAATGCCGTATCCGGCCCACGGGCTGTAGCTTGAGGACCCCTGATCTAGAGAGCTCAGCAAAATGCAACCAGCCCCAACAAAAGCCACACACAGACTGGTCAGCTTCTGGTTAAAGTAGTCCTGACCTTGCCTACTACCCCAGCCACAACCACCTGGGTGATGGCAGAGACACAGAGACACAGAGACACAGGTGGACCAGGTTCTGCCTCTGGAACATGAAGCCAATAGGAAAAACAAAACATCCTGCTGGGTTGTGACTCATTCACAGGTCAACTCCAACTTGGGGCCCACAACTCAGGCCCCAGCACTTTACCATGCCACTTTGGGTC
The DNA here is from genome assembly GCA_013400335.1 of Eurystomus gularis. Classification (NCBI taxonomy): domain Eukaryota; kingdom Metazoa; phylum Chordata; class Aves; order Coraciiformes; family Coraciidae; genus Eurystomus; species Eurystomus gularis. The sequence continues at coordinate 62,458 of VZZY01001534.1, forward strand.
CACCTAATTTACAGGGACACTCTCTTTCCTGACTACTCGAAGTTCATCCAAGGCTCTTAATGGATGCTTCCCCTGCATCATGATTACTGATAAACATTATTCATTAAAGTACTAAATTAATCTCTGCTGAATATATGCAACGCAGCCTGAAGCCCACCTCAATCTCTATTAACTGCATTGTTCTTTCAGCCAAGAGAAATAAGATTTATTTTAGTCAGTAAAGTGAACAAACACCACCTGTGATTCACTCAGGAAGCTGACCTGAGCTAGAAAGTGACATTTTTACTGTTCCTTTTTGACTATAACCAAGGCTAATGGTGCATGGATTATTATGCTTCCAGCAAAGCCATCTTTTCCAGTCAAAAATGAAGTTTTTGTCAATTAAATTCTTAGTGAAACAAAGATATGTACACTGTGCATATAATAATTTAATTTTTAAAACATACTGAAAGAAAGGAGCTTTAAAGAATGCCACTGTAATTGACAGATAAGAAATTTTTTTGTGGCTTGAATGAATTGCCACTTTTGTTTGCATGCTCTACATAGTGATCACTGACTCAATGAGCCTGCAAATACGAACAGCCCTTTGCTTTCCAAGCAACTCACTGCCTAAAGTAACTCACATAGTGCCACTCTTTTATGGACAAAGAGGCTAAGTCTGTTCCTCATCCTGTCAGTAAGGAGCTCTGACAATCAGTAAGTTCATGTTTTGAAGAGGGATGAAGAAAATCTTTCAATGAACTGTGTGGGAATTTCAAAGCATAAATAGAGCTTAAATGAGGACAAGGATACTTCTTATTATATCTCTTTTTCACAGTTAATGCAACTCCTGGAAAGTTCAGAGCCTGTAAGAGTGTAGGCTTTTCCATACATGTTGCAAAGCAGGTTTCCTACAGAAAAGTCAAACAGTGTGTGCCAACTAGACAATGCCTTCCCATTTTGTCCTTCAGGATGCACTGTGCCTGATTCCCTGCATATGGCATGACAGTGTTAAAAATACAGTCAGGAATTATGTATTAGAGCTTGCATTCTGCTACATGCTCTCTGCTGGGACTCTCAGAGGGTCTGAGCCTTAACTAAATCAGAGGGGGCTGAGGGTGCCCTGAGAGGGGGAGGAGGAGAACAGAGAAGCAGAGAACAGAAGAAATCACAAAAGGTTTGGGCATGTTTATGTTTGGAATAAACTTTTAGATTTTATGTCCCACACTCATTCTCCTTCTCTGTTGTCATCTGGGAACACAAGATGAAATCAGAGCCCCTGTGGGGATGCCTAGGATGAGCATGTTGACTTGTGCTGATCTGTGCAAGAAGCCAGACCAGGTGGGAGCCATGTGCTCCAATTCAGGACCCAGATGATGTGTAGACCTCATGTAAAAGGAGAGGAGAGAGAAAAAAGCCCTTTAAAGGAATACTTCAGGTCTGTTTAGGACTAAGCTTTGGTTCATGATTTGAAGCAAATCCTGTGAAGCAGATAAATTATATACAGTAAGACTAATGCTGTAATGATTATTACTGTCAAAGGCACCTAAATCCTTCAGATTCCCTTGAAAATCCCTGTGTTGCTGCATATGGCACTGATAGAATGGAGCAAGGGCTCTGACTAGTACAGGAAGAAAAAGCTCCCACCATTTTCATGCTTCATCTACAGTTTCCACAGCAGATTTGGCAACATCTCACAAACTTTCCTCAGCCCTATACCTGTTATCAGTTACGTTATGTTACAGTGCTGCATTTTAATTGCTGTGTTTTCTGAGACAGAGGGAGCTGAATCTAAACATATCTCAAGCACCAGCAGTGATATTTAGCACAGCTACAGTAACTAAATATTCAGCCATCGCCAACAAATAAACTTCGCAATTCAGCAGAGAGCTTCTCTGAAAAACACCTGAATGTTTGACAAAATTCCATTTTCTCCTATTCTAATATCATTAGGAGGCCTTGGCTTTCTTGATTGGTGGGGTGTGCATCTAAACTGCCAAGAAATCACCCGTTTCCAATCACAGCTCTTTTACTCGTATGAATGCAGGCACTGACAGCTCTAACACAGATGCTCAGCTAGGAAGCCTTTTCTCCTTTAAGAGAAATGAAATATTGCTGAGTTAAAACCACTAATTATAGTTTATAATAACAATACTTCCTGGCAAAAAAAAAAAAACCAAACCAACAACTATACTTAACTGCTGGGTATTTTTCTTTAATCTAGGAGTTTGGCTACAGTCTGATGGCTAACTACTTGCAAAATCTTCTCAGCTGGTACAGTCTAGTTGGTAGATTCCAGAGCAAAAAAATACCCCTCTCCCACAGTATAGACATATTTTTCTGTCAAACAATTTGCTTTGTATTTCTACTGTGAAACTTAATGTATGCAATAGAAAGCAAAGAATTTGAATAATGAGCACTGAAAAAACCCCAAAATACATCCTTCACTTCGAGTATTTTAGAAAGCTCTTGGAGAAGGGTCGGACTAGATGACCTTCAGAGGTCCCTTCCAACCCCTACCATTCTGTGATTCTGTGATTCTGTGATTCTGTGATCCTGTGAATTTTTGCCAGCCCATATGGGATACTTTAGAAAGGGGAAAATCTCTAGGTAAAATGCTCAGGCTGGAGTAAACTGGTGCAACTGCAGACATTTATACCCAGACCTCTGCTCTTCTATCCAGGTGCATGTGTCCGTGTTTTCTCCTGAAATGTTGTTTCCTCCAAGGACTTCCACTGGGACTGGGAAGGGTTTCTGACTCCCTTTTTGTTCAGAAAATGTCTGAACGTGACTTGTGTTTGAGAATACTGAGGAGATGGAGCTTCTCTAGCAAGAATTTCTAAATTATCGGGTCTTATGCTCCTGGGATTGAATGAGATCATAGAATCACAGAATGCTCTGGGCTGGAAGGGATCTATGCTGGAGGAGGAGACAGAGGTGCAATGACTGGGCTTTTCAACGCATTGGGAATTAACAGGGCAATGGATGGCAGTGGAGCATTGGTCTCCCATGGGTTATTTTGCTAATTCTTTCTGCTGACTTGCACCAAAGATCAGGAGGAGGAACTGAATAGTGTAAATGGCATTGAAAACTAAGCCAGGAGTACTGACCCAGAAGGCCACTTTCTGAATGAAAGCACTCTCATTTAAATGATAGCTACACAAAGTGTGCAGGGAACGCTGAGCTTGATCGGAGAACCGAAGCTCAGAATATTTATTTACCTTTCTCATAACTACCTTTTTATTTTTCCCATGGGAAATAGCTATCTAAAATGGACTACAAAAACACAATATTTACCAGGGAATCTTAAAAAAAATCTGTCTTGTGATGATCCAAGGATCAGCTTCTGCTATTTTTAATCTCTTGAGCAGAGATTTGTTTTGTGTATATTGCCACTGAAATCAATGAATACAGAATGGGGCAAAGTCTGAATGATCATAGACAGTCTGGAAATACATTCTAAATATTCAGATCTTACCCCCAGATTTAGCCGTGTTTATTGCCACATGAGGAGACACATCTTTGTAGCTTCCTAAAATATGTCAAAATTGAAGGATTGGAATGAGAACGTTTTTAATCATCCATGTTATTTTAACAACTCAAAAGACAAATCCAGACTTCTCTTCTGGGTATTTCAGTGGCATACCTATTTTTTAATGCAGATATTTAAAACATTATATCCCAGTATATCCAGTTTAATGCAGTATTAAAAAGTAAGATTTGAGTTGAGTATACTTTATTAGATGGGACATACTGGCATGCAACATTTTAAAGATGTGTCAAAGTTAAGCCAAAACAAAGAAAACATGTTGCAGGTCAAGCTGAGGCTCACCCTGAAGTCAGCTGCTGAAGAAGTGAAAAATTTGCCCCAGTGAGAAACAAAAAAATTCAATGCTAATCACAAGGCACATTCTCTGCTCAAAACATGTGAAATGACTTAATTCTATTTCTACCAAAAGCTCATACCTTTAGCTGCTGAAGTACAGAAACAAAACTGTTGAGTTTCAAAAGTGCAGATTATGAGATATTTGCAATCCATTTAGTGGTTAATTCAGTGCTTCTAGTCAAATTTGTAAAAAGAAACAAAAAGACCAATGCCAGTGGCATTGTAAGCACAGTAACTTTTACTACCTGGTTCAGATCTTTCCATCTGCATTCAAGAACAGGCAGAAATCTGACATCTCCTCTGGATCTAGGAGAAAGCTTCAAAGGCTTATGCCAAGGATTACATTCCTGAGTCTGCTTCTCTCAGATGTTCGGTGAAGTCCCACACCCTGTACCTGTTTCTCACTCTCTCTCTTTACACCTCTTTCATGTTGGTTTCTTCTACTTGTCTCAGACTCGGTTGAAAAGATGTGCCCCTCTGGCTGCAACACAAGACACGAGGGTTCAGAAAAGCTCCCATGTCCTGTGTTGTAGCCGGAGGTCTCACAATAGTTTAGAGCAAACCCTCTGGAGTGCAGGCACCTTTCACAGGCAGAGCTCTTTTCCTGAACTTTTAAATTCAACCTATGTGTCAATCTGCGAAAGAGAAGTGGAGAAGAATGGAAATGAGGTGCTTGTGGACAGCACAAAGATAACACTGTGTGCTATTGCTACTGTCAACATTGCAAATGGAAAAACCACCCAGGTAGCTGCCAACCTGGGGCAGAAAGGTCAAGTTCAGGCCTGGAGTTAAAAGCTGCCATTCGACTGACCTCAGCAAAGACTCACCACCTCACAGCAGTTCGAATTAGCCCTACTACCTTTCCAGTATGATCTCCAGAACTTGGAGACTGAAAGTATTTCTTTGGCACCTTTGCCAGCACCTATTCTTTCAATGGCAGATAAAGCTAAGCAACTAATTAGCAACTAATCATGTATAAACAAATTCTGCCTTTTGTTTCTTGTGTGCAAATTGCCCTTACACGGATCACAACATTTCCTAATTTGTTACACAGAATTATTTATGAATGCCTTCATAATTAATAATTCCAGGTCTGCAGATCACTAGTAAGCAGTTGCGAACATTTGCAAATCATACTGCATTTCTTAATTATATAAGCCAGATAACATTTATTCCTGATGAGGTTAGCTGTCTAATTAACTAACTGACACTGTGGATACACAGCTCAAGAAATCACTTTTGGTAAACATTCAAACTTTTGAATTTAAAATGGGCACTGCTGAGAATAGTTTCTGCTAGTAAAGCTCTGTGCCAAATAATCACAGAAAACAACTCCTAGAAACGGTTCAAAGAGTTAAATTGAAATTCACTTATGAATCCAAGCAGATATTCACAGGACAGCATGTTTTTTTTACCGCTTGCTCAACTCAAGTCATAAATTAATGCTAACAAAAATATTCAAAGCTGTTGAATTTCTTATGAGCACAGTATTTACTTGTATATGTTCTTTTCCTTGTGGACTTACAATTCACTCCCAACTGAAATGCTTTGAGAGGCAGAGCTTGAAAAGACTTTTTTTAAAAAATAAATGTCAACCCAGTGCAGTACATTGCTGTGCATTACAATAAAGATCAGCAATTTGAAACGAGGTATACAAGACAAGATTATTGCTATCTCTGTTCAAAGTATCTTTGGCAGATTTATTGCTTTTTTGTCCCTGAGACTCTGCATATCACTTTTTATGCCATTGCTACTTCATTTGGTGTTTTTGCTTCTCCAAACAAACTCAAAGAAGGAGGAGGGGAAATGAAGAGTACTTAGCTGCTATTTTTATGAAGACGACCCACTGAATGCCTGTTCAGGCACTCTGATAATAAGTACTCACATTAATAGAATTTAGTAAATTACCTGAGCTGTTTGCTCAAAAATGTCAAATTTCTGTTCAAAAGATTTCTAAATTTTTTTTTAAACTTACCTATCTACTTCAAATAAAACTCACAGCTATCAGCTTTGTTCATTTCCAGACTTATCTCGCATGGAATAAAGTACAGTTCAACCAGTCACAGCTTAGATTAGGCAAAGGACAAAGCTATTAATTGAAAGACCTTTCCATAATAGGTGCATGAAAAGGAATGCTGTCAGTTTGTCGAACAATAACATGGCTGTTAAGGTTGTCTAATGATCAGTGCGACACAGTTTTCAGCCATTAGTCTGCAACTTGAAGAACCCTCAAATCTTTTTGTATATATATTCTGAGATTTTTGCTATGAATTATATAGTTCATCTAGAAATTAGTTATTTCCAGTCACCTGCTTATCTCAGCTACATAGCAAAAAAAGAAAAACATCCCAACCATTTTTATATTCAGTGTGAGAAAAAAAATCATGCCAAGCTCCATCTGTCTTGCCAGTTCCCTAAACTGTGCCTATATAGGCACTAAAAGGAAATCAAAATAGTACTCTGGTACTAGAAACTCGGGACTCAGAATTAATCTGCTTTTTTTAAAAAAAAATGTTCAGATAAGGCTAAAAGATTCACTCCATCCCTATTACAGCAAAGAAATTCAAGGTTAGGGCTGAAATTGCATCCTTAAAGATTTGCTGATGCCCTGTGGAAAAACCACAAAAATCATTTGGGTTAGAGAAGATTCTGCTTAATTAGTCTATATTTACTTCTTTTGTGTCTCCTTGGTTTTGTTCACTGAAGGCATTTCAAAGAGGACTTATTCCGAATTCACAAGCCTTTCTTGAATGTTCCCGTTGTCTGCTCTATCCTACGTCTCACATAGGAAGCAGGAAGCATTAGCCCTGCAGCCCGTGCTCTACAACACATCCTTTTACCTGTTTTGTAGTACCAATAGGGGCAAGTCGAATTATGGATAAATGGAAAACCTGTACATTCCTCAGGATTCATTTCCCTAGTCTGACAGTACAATCATCTTTCACTCCATGGCTATAAACTTTGAGTCAGGATGGCATGAAGGGTGAGGGAGAGATTTGCAAATCACTTCTTGCATGGTGTTTCACTCCCCTCTCCCCTGACATGAGTGGGAAGTTGGTATGGCAAGCTGCCATGAACAATCATTGACATTTGGCCTCTCAGCTGAGCTGGTCAGCATCATCTTCACAGTGAGCCATCTGAGAACAATCAGTGGTGATATCATTAGCCAGACAGTCATTACGTCTATGGTTTGCATAAGGAGCAAGGACAGATATAATGTGCTCATATGACAACAGAGGTGTCCAAGAGGTCTTTCCCTGGGGTGAAGAGCTGCCATTCCAGACTCGACCATCAAATCAAACCTCTAAACTGGAGGTCTGAGAGGAATTCTGACTTCCACCACCAAACCGACTCTTAAACTTCGGTGGTGTAGCCAGACCCAAAATGTGAAGGGCATTGATTTTCAGTTCCAGAAACATATCACAGGGATACTGAAGCCACAGAATGTGAATTTGTCCTCAAGCCAGGGTGATTTGTCCTCACCTTCAAGCCATTTAACGTAAACTAGCACTTTCCTTTGGATCTGGATAATGTCTTCTCTACCCACTACTATTATTAGTTAAGGGAGACACTTCTTGCCACGTTTGGAATAAATTTTCTTTCCCCACTTGCATTCTTTGTTACAATTTTTGAGTTTGAGACAAATACCCTATTGTTCTTCTAATTAAATTTCACATCTGTTCCATACCAGTTCACCTTATTCATTGGAGAGGCCAGTCTTGCTGGGGCACACTACAAATCTCAGTAATTTTATAGAAAAATAAATGTATGTGTTACAATTTACCTAACCACTGTGAATTAAATTTGGTGTTTAAGGTGACACTGTACTAAATACATACTAGCACATTAATGTAGCTGCAGGCTGTAATCATTTCCCTTTGAACTAACAGTGCACACTTCCAGCAAAGTCCTGAAGAAATCTTTTCGACTGCAAGAAAGCAATTTTCAATTCTCTTGTTGCTGCTACTTCAATATAAAGCAAAGAATTGTCTAACTTTATTTTTAGGAACATCAATCTTTGCTTATTATTAGCATTAGCATTTTTTACAAACTCTGTCCTTGCATGAACACAAACCCTTGTTGTACTCAACAGCTACACATCACCTCAGGCAGAATTTGGCCCTTGGTGGCCTTAAGCTCTCCCTGAGCCCAGTCTTCTCCTAATCTGTATTCACTGTGGGATTTCCCTCATTCCAGGTTCCAAAGCCTTATAACCATGCAACTTGGGACAAGGCTTCTGAGGGACATGTGGCAGTCTTGATTTGACACGGTCATACACAAGCATTTATCAATGGTGACTGTTAAACTTTAACTAGCATAATTTGAGAGAGCGAAAGGAAGAAATATACTTTTAAACATGGAAAGCTTCATATGATATTTTCTGAATTAAAGACTGCAATTTAAAATAATCCTGTAAATTGAAAATCTATATCTGATGTGGCTGAAGGGGGACTTCTAGACCTAACTGTCTTAACTACAGATTTTAAATCAATATGAGTAGTTTTGGAGCATTAGTGTTTAAGGATTTTGTGCCACAGCTGTTAAAGCATTATTAATTCATGCTCTTATCTTTCTCATTTCATAAAGTGTAAGGGTTTTTTTGCTGCAAGTCTATTAATGTAAGAACTATAATCCATCTTTTTCTATTTTGCCTTGGTATTGTCTCCCCAGATCAAAGATACCGATTATAACACAGAGTGAATTTCATAAATTATTTTGAATGATTTCATGGGAGTAAAAGAAAGGAGAAAAAAATGCAGGTTAAAGTCAGAAGCACATCACATATCACACAATTTACCAAGATGCAGTCAAGACTGCTTGAGATAATCTGCTAAAACTCAGCAATAAAAAGTTTGTTTAATTTCTAAAGATGGCAGATGTCATAAAAGAAGAGGCTGATGCAAAAAATAAAGCCTCCGGAGTCTGGCAGTTCTGTTCGGATGTCAATAAAAGATAATGTAACCTGTCAAATTTGCAAGTATGTTTTATCCAACCATTGCATTCTACCTTCACCACTCAAGCATTACCTTCCAGGAAACATCCGCATCTGCCTGATTATCCTGAAGTAATTCTGATGAAGAGAGCAGGTTGTAAATTAAAAGCATCTTTCTCTTCCTAGTTTTCTTTCTCTTCCCCCCACCTCACTTTTTAATCCTTCATATTTTACAGTTCAGCTGATTTTTTCTTAAAAGGTTAAGGAGCTAGCAATTATTTCAATGGCTCTTGCAGCTTTAGGGTAAGTGTCTCATCTGGCCTTTATTTTAAGAAGCTCCCCTTCAGGCTTCATATTCGAAGTCTCTTGTTGAACACTGAGGTTACTCCGGAGTTGTGGTACAATGATAACTTGGGAGATACTGAGTCTTATTCCTACTAGACCGTACAACCTGTAGTATGGAGATGGCCTACAGTTGCCATGGATGGGTTGTCATGCTTCATACTCCATTGAGCTGGTGTTGCACCACCAGACAAAATACTAAAGGCCACTGCTTGTTTTGTGCTGATTTGGATGTATTCCCTTCTGGGAAATAATTTTTCTTTCCTGTATCCATTATGATTTTTCCAAATGTTTTAATTTGTCTTCTATTAAGTCCGCCTTCACATTTTGTACCATTAGTTCATACATCGTGACTTCGCGAAGATTTGGAGGTTGCTTGACTATTTCCATTGTACATGTTCATTTTTGGAAAGAGGCCCAAAAAAAAGCCCACAGTCTCAACCGAGCATTTATTTTGAGACTTCTGCTGACAGCCCTCATCACTGAACTGAGAAAGCTTGCATCATATCCCCGTGATATCTTTTCATGTTGTTATGCCTGATAGATTCAATCACCCTAAGCCACTTTTTTTGAGAATCTGTCCAAATTGTGCATCAACCTCCAAAGAAAGTCTGAAAGTCAAAAGCTCTGTTGCTTGCTTTTCAGCTGTACAGCAAACATGCATAAAATGCATGAATCAATCAAGATCACAGCTATTTCAGGAGCCCAGAAGGGTGGAGCATTGGCTCAAGGCGAAGATGTTTGTGGTAGTGATACTCCAACATCAGTATTTAGCAAACCCATCCCTGTGGAAGCATTCCCTCCTAAGGCAGAGCTGGCTTATGCTGTGAGGGGGCTGCAGTTCATTATCCAGAAGCTTGGGTAGCACAGAGAAAGCCCATCTCCATAGACAAAACCAAAACTGAGCCAGGCATTAATTCCTGGACAAAAAGTGTCTCTTTCCTAAATCAAGGAAAAGAGAGGCAAAGCTGATGCAGCACTTCCACTCACCACAGAAGAAATCCCACAAAACTGCCACTTTCACCCCAAGATTGGCATCAGTGTGGGAGAAAGGCTGTTGATGCAAGCTCTGTCTCGTCAGGCACTGCTGTCCTCCCACGGGCTTGCCCTGCATGGCTGTGCTCTTCTTGCTGGGAAGGCACCAACACATGGCTGCTGTCATCTGCATGCACCCTCCGACACAATTCAGGCTCCTTTGCCATGTTCCTGCAGGATGAGGACACATGAGGAGACTGTCATTGTCATTATGACAGGTTGTAATTTTTTTTTTGCACTTCTTATTCAGCTGTGACTTGAGCTGTCCTTTGCCCACAGAAATGTGCTTGTTTAACAGCATCCACGTCATGCTTGTGCATACTTAACGTCATCTTTCCACCACTTTCTGGGTACCAATTTACAAAGCAGACTTAGACAGCCAGTTATTAAAACTGACCTAATCAATTAAATAAAATAGCACCAAGGGAAGGCATGAGGTTATACCTGTGAACTGGTAGAAAAGTCTTATCTAATGGTACTCTTCACTGATACAGTGACCCTCAGACAAATGTCTCCATGGGCTGGAGATATGCCACTGAATATTGCTTCCTTGAGAACTGAGCAGCTATTATAGACATTTTATGTCTGGGAGTGCTGCTGCTTACTAGTTTATCTATGGTTATACAGGAAGTGTGGTGCAGAATCAGCAATAAAAACAAGATTTTAAAGCTGGGACTGAATACGCATCTGCTGATGTATGTAAAAATCCTCTGCAGGTTTTGAGTTGGTCCAGAGGGCACCAGAAAATAGCATTGGACACAGTGCGCCTCACTGACATACGACCACGCTGACATACAGAAACGAGCCTCCCAGGTGCTGTCAGCCACAGGCAGCACTTGCCGCGTTGCTCCTCCCAGCCAGCCTCCAGATCTGAGGCACAAATAAAGCCTGTAAACTTCACCTCCCCAGAAACTGATTTCCATATTCACTGTTAAGCTCCTGTTGGTTTTGTTTGTGGTATGTAATTGAAACATGGTGAATAATGGAGCCGATGATAGATTTAGAGATGTTCTAAATTTGCCCGTCTGTAGGTGGTTTTGTCCACTGCTACTTCCTGCCAGTACTAGGCACTGGCTATTGCTTCCAGAATTAAATACTCTATATGAAAAAATTGTTCCCACAGCACAACTGACAGAAATTTGAAATGATATAATAATAATGTACAGTCCATTTGCTGTCTAATGTATGTGTGGGATTGAATAGCTCTTTGCAATACGTTCCCTTCTTGCTAAATTACTCTAACTTCAAACTGAATAAAAGTAGTTAGTTGCTGCTACACCACTGAACTTTAATAGCTGGATCCCTTCCAGAACTTGGGACTGTAGTCGTTTTCTTGCAGAAATTCACAAATAAAGGAAAAAGATAAGACCATTTTAAGAAAGCTTATCCATTCTCTAAGCTCTGCTTCATTCACCAGTCTGGGAATTGTGATTGGGACTGTGAAACACGTATTCGTTGGAAACGTCCCGCCACAGCAGGGGTCTGCTGCGTATGTGTTTCCAGTCTCTTCTTCTACTGCAGTAGCAGAGCTACATCTCAGGGCATGGCTGTGTGTCTGCCCATGTACCAATCCATACACCTAAGAACAAAACCCCCACTGGCAATTTTTGCTTACACGATGACTTGCCAGCAACACTATGGCAAACCTATGTGGACACCTGTTACCAAATTCAATGCAACAGCTTCTAACACCATTAGCTCGTGTTCCTCTGTTTTCAATTAGTGCCAGCTCTGCTGAACTGTGTGAGAACATACCAAATTATGGAACATATAAAATTAGACTTAATTATTACACCATACAAGTATTGCACCAGAAGGCTGTGCCGCCATTCAGTGAGACCTGGACAGACTGGAGAGTTGAGTAGAGAGGAACCTCATTAAGTTCAACAAGGACAAGTGTAAGGTCCTTCACCTGGGGAGGTACTGTACCTGCACTGGTACAGGTTAGAGGTTGACCTGCTGGGTAAACAGCTCCACAGAAAAGGACCTTGGGAGTCCTGGTGGACAACAAGTTCACCATGAGGCAGCAATATGCCCTTGTGGCCAAGAAGGCCAATGCCATCCTGGGGTGCATTAAGAAGAGCAGGCAAGCAGGCTGAGGGAGGTTCTCCTCTCTTCCCCCTCTACTCTTCCCTGGTGAAGCCACATCTGGAGTACTGTGTCCAGTTCTGGGCTCCCCAGTTCAAGAGGGACAGGGAAATCAGTGGAGACGGTCCAATGGAGAGCTACGAGGATGATTAAGGGACTGGAAAATCTCTCTTACGAGGAAAAGCTGAGAGCCCTGGGGCTGTTTAGCCTTGAGAAGAGAAGGTTGAGAGGGGATCTTATCAGTATTCATAAATATCTGAAGGGTGAGTGTCAAGAGGATGGGGCCAGTCTCTTTCAGTGATGCCCAGTGATAGGACAAGTGGTAGCAGACACAAACAGGAACCCAGGAAGTTCCACCTCAACATCAGGAAAAACTTCTTTACTGTGAGGGTGACGGAGCCCTGGGACAGGCTGCCCAGAGAGGTTGTGGAGTCTCCTTCTCTGGAGACTTTCAAAACCCTCCTGGACACGTTCCTGTGCAACCTACTCTAGGTAAACCTGCTTTGGCAGGGGGGTTGGAATAGATGGCCTCCAGAGGTCCTTTCCAGCCCCTGCCATTCTGTGATTCTGTGATTGCACCTAGAATCCTACCCACAGGGCACACATTAGCTCTAGGTTAGTTGCTGCCTAGGTGTGTTAGGCTGTAACTGTGACTGCACTAATGCCATGCACTCAGGCATAACCATTTACTGAAGTGAACACAAGAGCTGACTGCAGCATTTGATTTTGAACGGGTCCGATTGCACCACGTTGGTGAAAGGGTAAAGTCGGCAAGAAACTGTTTGCAGCGGACATGTCTGGTACCTGTCTCCTCAGCACAGATGCCTTGTTTTATTGCATTTTCTTTGGTAGTGAAGGATGTAAGCAGATACAGCCTAATGAAACCAGCTACCAGAGAATCATCCTACTGTATTCTCCATGTCTTTGATTACTCTATAATTCAGTGAAATTTTTGTCAAAAGTTCTTCTGACTCCAAAGGAGCACAAGTATGTCCATTCCAGTTTTTAAGAACATAAAAAGACTATGTTACCATCCTATCCTTAGCTGCCCTTGTGTCACCCAGTCCTCTCAGAGAACAAATGAAGTCACTTTAAGGAATGAATAACAAGCAAGGCATTTTTTGAAGTGTAGGCTACTGAAGTACAGTATTTGAGCGCTTCATATACTTCAATGACTATTCTTGCAGCTAGCTGCAAAAGAAGAACAGAAATGCGAAAATAGTAAGTAACTAGTCTGAGGTCACACAGACCGCGGCTACAGTGTCTGGCAAGGGCAGCATCAAAGCTTAAATATTCTCAAAATGAAATATGTCCACTGTAGAGGGGTGAGGCTGAGAACACATTCACTGTTACAGCTGGGAAATGCCCTCCAGAGCACATGCTCACGCAAGGCCAACACATTAGTGCACGGCTATCACAGCCTGCTCACACACATCGTCCATTCCCGCCTCCAAGGCAGCTGCATGGAAGGAGATGAAGAGGAGGGAAAGCACTTCACCCTTGCACCTACTCTGGAGACAACCCTTTCAAAAGTGCTGTAGCTAGATCAAAGACACTGTGCTGGTTCTCTTGAATATCATTTAGTGCTTTCCCCATTTCCCAATGTCAAAGGTGCTTTGGGTGGAAAACCTCAAATTTTGGGCAACTTTAGGGCATCATGTTCAATACTGGGAATGAAATCAACAGATAACGGAACAGAAGGTTCCCAAAGATAGCTGTGGGAGTGAAAATGGGAAAAGGGAAGCAGGAAACAAAGGAATCAAGTCTCTATACACTCCTTACAGGAGTCATTGAGCAGTATAGTCTTTGGTTGCTACAGGTGTCACTAGCTCTTCTGCAACGTTGTTAATAAAAAATAGCAGCAACAAAAATGCTTCAGTTGGACTTTGCATTTAAGTTAATTAAAATGGCTTAGATTAATCAGCATCATGCATTTCCACAGAGTGCACAAGCCATCTGCGTAAAGTGTCTCTCAGTAAATCTAGATTAGAGCTTGTGATCCAATTTTAATTCAAGCGCATTGGCTGTAAATTAATTTAAAGACAGCGAATGGTGACCAGAGCATGCTAAGAATGCTTGGTTCAGTGGGCTGCGCTCCAGAGCAGAGACTGCTCAGTGATAGCAAACACAGTTGAGCTGGACATCAAAGGACAGCAGAGAAGTTTTTGGTGGGACATAACACGAACTTGGAGCTCTGTACATTTCCTACAGTCAGTCAGATGAGAGGACAGAGCTGTAGAAGGTTTGCAGCTATGTACATATGAGAGACAGCGAGAATAACCAGTAGTTTTCAGTGAGACATTTGCAGTCTCTGTGTGTGAGAAGTAGAACGAGGCGAGCAGCGCAGATTGTGGGTGCATACGATACAGCAGGGCAATGTGATGCTGAGAGCTGACCCTTGTGATGGAGCTGGTGGTGAGTTACACTGCTTCAGGTTTTGCCAGCACTCCAGTGCAGCAGGGCTAAAATCCATCGAACTCCTGTCAGCTTCAACAGAAGAATATATGCTTAAATAATCTTTGAGGATTTGTGTATAAAATGGTATTACTGCCATCATCTGTCAATCCACCCAAGGAAGTCTTCATCTCCAGCTTGGGAAATACTGCTTATAGAGGTGGGAGAAGGTGGCAGTCTGGGAAATTTGTAAAATGATGTATTTGTATAAGCAACAAAATAATTACAATAAAGGGAATACTAGTATTCAGTAAATGAGGACTTGTATTTCTCCTTAAGAGGCCATAGACAGGTAAAATTAGCCCCTGTAGCTGTTCCAGTATTCAGACAGACAGATTACCTTTGTAGTCCCACATAAAAGAATGCAGGTAAAGGAGAAATCAACTATTGAATAAAAACCTTCTCTGGGGTTCAATGTTCAAAAGTTCTTCCTCCTGTAAATACCATTTTTCTAGCTCAAACCTAAGTAAAAAAGAACAGCAATCTCCATCCCTCAAAATTATGCTCATTTACAAAACATATACAGAAACATGCTCTACAACAAATCTCTGTGTTTTATTATAAGCAGGGAGGCATCAAAAATCCATAATAACAGCATTTATAAGAGAAAGATCAATATAGCATCTGATATTTCAAAGGAAGAAAATGATTCTATTAAATTTCTACTGGTAGAAAATGCACTGGACAAAATATCTAAAACCCATAGTGGGTTTTAGCCTCTCACACAGTGCCACTGAATAAATCACAGGGAAACCATCACAAGATTATTTGTAAAAGATGCACTAGGGCCTGCTTCACCCTTTTCTGATTGAAACAATAGCTCTCTAAGACAAGACTGTGGCTCAAGATGCCATTAGACCATCTCCAACTCACATCTTATCAGACCATCTCTCTTGTCATTGGGATGTGGGGGTAAGGCCTAAGAGTTTTTTTGCCCTGGGTGCAATTGTTTTAATATTGTGTATGGGTGTAACTAATTTAGTTGTGCTACAGGTAAAAAAAAAAGGTTGCACAGAGTTAAATATTCTGATTTTGATTCCCATTTTAGATACATAAAAGCAAAACCTAAGAATGGACACAGTGAGTTGGACCAAAGGTCTGTCCAAACAAGAAGAGCACCCTGTTTTTATAGAATTGACATTAAGAGATCTCCAAACACAGTTTTTGCTCCTTGGACTGTTGACAATCCCTTGTTCTGGTAGCTCAATATAAAAAACTCAACGTATGGTCATCAGTGGATGGTTATGGAACAGTAAGAACAGGAAAACCACATGTAAAACTTCTTGCTAAAACTGTCTCTGTCTTTAATGATATTAGCTGAGGACTTCACTTCTCTAAATGAGGGCTTAACATATTTTGCAACACTCAGTGGATTTATTTTCATGAGCTTCAGTCATCCTTTGTAAATTTTCAGTATATACTACATCCTTTGGCAAGAAGTTTCACAAGCCATCTCCCTGCCATGGGACAAACAGGATGAGACAGCCCTAGCCAGTAGGAAGTTGTGTCAATCCACTGGCTGTCAGTGTTGTCATGTATTCCATCGGTAACTCATAAATGGAAATCCAGAGGAAAATAGGTTTGAAGTGTGATGATGAAGTAGATAGTGATGGATATTTGCAGAGAGTAGTCCCCCAGCATAAGGGACATCAGAGGAGCATGGAAGTGTCCGTTAGCAAACTTTTGAAACTGTGGAAGATAGCCTGTAGGCTGGACCAACCTATTGGGTTACCTACAGGGAGATGGTACCCACAGCTGTCTCAGACCTTCCTGGAACAGGTGATTTTGTGACTATAGCACTGAAGATGGCTCAGGAAGACCAATATAGAGTTAAGCTGTATTTCAAATACAAGATAAGACAGATGCCATTAGGCCAGGAAGGAGTCTGAAAAGTTGTAGCTTTGTGTCCTATCCTTTATATAAGTGACCAATTATCCTGTTTCCTTCATTTCTGCGAGATCTGGAATGACTGTGCATTCAGAGGAGGCTAGACCAAAGCAGCAGCTCCCTTTTTCCTCTTGAGGCCTCTGTGAAGGCCCGTTTTGCTGCAATAAACTCTGACCCTTTTTACAGTCAAATACAAATACATCTGTTCATGGCACCTGTAAATGGCTTTGACTTAAGAGTAACAGTGCTGAAGCCAGTGACACCACATCAAGTCAGAGACTGGATTTTTACATGCACCTGAGATAAAACATAGCAACTGGTATGCGGCCTTAGAAATTTGTACATTGGTAGTAATGAATTAATACCAGTCATTAACCTGGGAGCCACAAGGGCTTATGCTGTCTGAAGGTCTCCAGTGGATGCTAATAAAGCCAGGCTTTTATATAAGGAACAGAGGAGTCATGGATAAAAGCAGTAGGATAGATGTGACAACCAGCAATTTTAACTTATCACCTTGGAGCTTTATTTTTGAAAGCTTTTACTTCCCACTGATTGCAGGCTTCCAATTTTGTGTTGTCATGTAATAAATTACAAAAATTATCTTCCCTTTTTTTTTTCTTTTGGCATGGTGCTTCATAGACAAATTGTCTAAAAATCTTCTTTTTTCAACAGAATGAGTTAAGTATTGCTGTCATGGTGATTACAGGAAGAAATCAGCACCAAACAGTAGCCTAGAAATCTGGATACAGATTCAAAATTCTCAGTAGCCAGGGTATTTGATTCGAGTCCTTTCTAACAGGAAGCTTTTACTGTGTGTATGGAGCAGGTGGGGTTGGAAGGCTGGAGCAGAGAGTAGAAAAGTAGATCTTTAACTCGTTTCCTGTGAGAGGACTGCCTAACTTACTAATTTGTCTGAAGGAGATCACTCCTGGCAGGGAGGTGAACCTCCTCTTCTCAGCAGGGGTGTGAAGGAGATGGCATCGTCATTGCTGAGGTGGCTGTAAGGGTGGTACCACTGTGATGATCACTTTAATGCTTCCCTGTTTGACCAGGACCTTCCCTCTTTAGCGCTAAGGTAGTCTTGACTCTTGCATATGCCAGGTACTAACAGAGTTTAGTAACATTCACTGCCACATTTACTGCCCACTGAATTTATATTCTAAATAAGTATTCTAGACCAAGAGGTCTAGTTTTCTGACAATGCACATGCTTGATCATAACCATCATAATAAGTCAGCAACAGATGCAAATAGAAAACTTAGAAGAGCCATTGTGAAGCTAGTAGAAGTGTTTTCAATATTTAATTAATTATCTCCTATGTATCACCCACAATAAGAGAACAAACATGTTGCGGGATAATTAGAGAACTAAAAGCACAAAGCCACAAAACCTGCCTTACTCATAAACCTTCAACTTATCTCGAGCAGATATAAACCCAGCAATAGCCTGTTAAGCACCTGACTAACAGGTAAAAGTCTTTGCATCAGAAAAAGTCAGTGAGATGCAAGATGGAAAGTTTCTGCCATTAATGTCCCCCATGGCTGGCTTGAGAAGGAGCCCAGGGACTGACAGCTAATCTGCCCTCTTCCAGGGACGTGGGGATGTAGGTGGCCACTTCAAACTGCTCTGTTCTCTGCTATGCAGGGCATTAAAGATTAGTTACATTTTACAGTCAGTGACATTAAACTCTTTCATAGTGATCCATGCGCTATAAGTTATAATATATTATTTATAATATTTTAATCATCTAAAGTTCAGGGACCTCAAAGCACATATTAATAAATGCCTATTTTAATTAGCTCTGCCTCCGAGAGACAGAGAAGACAAAACTGTGTAGCCTTATTAACACTACACTCCAGCACCGTAATTAAGCCCAGAACATGCAACATAACACACATCAGGACTCAAAGCAGTGGAATATTGGTCATCACCATGGCAGCCTCCCACTCCTATAATTTTTCCTTAACATCATTCTCCTTTCCTCCCTGCATCTTCCTGTGAAGGGCAGTTTCCACCAGGGAAAAGATCTCTGCTCCTCATGGGCCAAACTCAGCTCTGTTCTTGCAGTAACAGCATCAACTTCAGTGGAGGTATTCTACACCCTACTGTATCTGGAAGTATATATTTTTATTATGAGAAAAAATATTTTTGTGCAGGTATCTTCACATGCAATTTTTCTCCCTCTTTTTGGCTACCAGCCACTGTGGATCTGTCTGCAGGCACAGAAACTTCTGCTTTGCTGCCTTCAAGCATTCTGTCTCCACCCCTGTCCAAGAATCTCCAAAGATACTTTATTTTAGATTTTACAGTTTCTGGATTCTGAAAGGAAAAAAAAAAAAAAAAGGTTCTTCTTATTTTCTAACCCTTCACAATAAATTAACTGTGGGCTGAAGGGGCAAGTTAGTGTGCAAAGGTTGTACAGACAGTCAAAGGGAAAGCATCAATATAACACTCAGTAGTGCCAGTCTCTAGCATCCTACCCTTGACTGCTGAATGACCAAGTTAGGAAATTCCAATCACTGCCAGTCAAACATCTTCCTATATACATTTTAGACATTAAAGACAAGTGAAACTCCAATAAACTGAGACACTGATCTTAAGTCTCTGGAAGTCAGTAACAGTTTTCCTGTTGACTTCAAGGTTTTTAGGATAAGACCTTAAGAGCTTAATAATGACATTAGAAAAAAAAAATATCTAACTCTGTACTGGTACTATAATTCAGCATTAGTTTTCAATCTTTTTTTGCTTGCAGCTCCCTAAAATTTACTCAACAGACTTGATTTTCTTAGAAAAGTTCTACAGATGCCTTAGGAGTGGTGCTCACACCTTCTTACAGGTATGGGTCATACACTGAAAACATCTGCTAAGGGGAAGGAAAGGACATTCATCTAAAAATCCTTCAAACCTTACCAGCAACTAAATACAAGGAAGTTTTTCTTTTTCTTGTTTCATGCTAATTACAGAATTCTTTCAACTCTAAATTGAAATAAATTTCCCTCAATTTCACTCCCCCTGCCCCATTATGTAAAATTTCTCCAAATAATTAAGTTTATTAGTTAAGCTTGCAGACATTACTATTACTTTATCAATGCCTAAACCAACAAAAGCATTTTTATGCACCTGCATAAAAGAGAAGGAACTGAATAGCTTTTAAGAAATGTACTACATTTTAATATGTCCTGGTGACATGCAGAAGCTTATCTATAGTGCTGAAAGGAGTGGAGACTGAAGAATGGGTGGAGGGTTCCACTGATACCTGAGCTCAGAGCACTCAGTAATAGCAATACATTTTGTACACTCATGCTTCTTTGTAATGAATTTACTGATGTTAGAACAAACAGTGGGGCCTTGCTCCAGAAACAAGTCTTGGCCAATAAATTTTGCATCAAATCCCGAATAATCATTTTTAGTAATTTCTAAAAAGCAAACCAATGTAAAATGTTAATGTTTCAGTATCTTTTACTCTTACACATATTTCACTTTATTATTTACTTATTTGCATTTGCTATTATTTTGCTTTACTGTATTATAATTTATTTTGCAATTTTAACTCATTTTGTGAGATATAGGAAGTGTTTTATTAATTCTGATAGTTTGTTAACATGACACGACAGCATATTTAGTGGATTATAGCAGATTTCCTTCCACTGCTCAGCCTCAAGTGACTGTAGAGATATTAATGGATGCCTAAATTAGACCAAGGCAGCAAGTGATTTTAGACTGGTTTAAACTTCCCCAAAGTTTTAGAGGAGCTCATTAATGTTGCTCTGCAAAGCATCTATAGTCTTATAATGGAGCCATTATGTGAAATTGTTATGATACTTTCTTCCAAGCTCCCAACGCCTTGCAAGTAATTGACTTTTTATGCCCTGTTATTCTCACTGGCAATTTTCAGGTTGTATCATTACAATTCTTAATTTTGACTCCTCCCATAAAGTTTCCTGAATTTTGTAAAGTTTCCTTATATTTTGTGTGTTTATTATAAGGACCAGGAAGAAAAGGGGGAAACAAGAGGTCAGGCTGTCATTATCCTTATTCATATCTATGAATAATGCTTTGCTGCACAAATAATTCACTGAACTCATAGCATTCAGTGTTAGCTTGCCACAGTTTAGCCTCATACTGATATAACCAGTATATTCATGAACCTTTGAGGAGAAGACTTGCTTGCCTTGTGAAGCTTTAAATAATAAAAATCAACCAAAATTTTAGGAAAAATGTTTAGAAGGTATATTAGCGCTTCAGTAGCTGAACCCCAGTCTGAGAACTCACCTTGAGACAAAAGCTTCTCTCAGAACCCCTTGAATTTGGGCAGATGCAAAACTGAACTGGGTCCTGGGAACATCTTCAAGTAGAACACAATAGAGTGTTCAGCTTACTAGGGGCAAATGCTACAGTCAAACTTCATTAAAAACCTACTTCATTTTTTCACTCAGCTTTTGTTTTCTGATTAAGTCCATACCCTTCTATAAATTCTGAAAGCTTAGATGGAGACTTTAAAGAGAAACTAGAAAACAAACAGGTTCAGGCACATCTGCAGAGCATTTTCAGAAACTCATGGATGCCAGACTAGAATCTTTGAAGTCAAAGAAGGACAGCTGAATGGACACAAAGACTGACACCACAGACTGACTTTCCACAGAAAGCTGACAGTCATTTTGGAAATACAGAAAAAAGGTCATTATTTTCAGTCTCTGTCCCCAGCTTCTCTCTTCTTTTCAACTCTCAAGATTCTTTTCAACTCTCAAGAAACTTTTTTTAACCATGAACCCAAGTGCATTGGGGTAACTTAATTTCAATAAATTAAGTACCAGCTGTTCTTTTTAGAGCTCCATTAAAAAAAAAAATTAACTATTAAATCTTTAATCATTAAATATACTTCCTGCATGTGTGCATGCTAAAATGCAAAATGCTGGGCCTTCTTCTCTGGCTTTCTGCATTCAGGTGGCAGAGGCAGAAGTGGAAACCAGATGGAACATGATAGATGGGTACTCTGCTGCTGCAATGAAGTCCCTGGAGCTGTAAAAGGTAATGCAGTCCAGCTTCTAAAAATTACACTTCAGGCAAGATGACTAACTAGAACAATCACAAAATCAGCAATGGAAAGGAAAAAAAAAACCTCCTGCAATAAAATGACAAAGAGATATATAGAGACAAACTAGGAGGTTGACTTTGCAACACCTTGTGGTAATGAGCAGTGATCAGGAGAAGATTCATGCCTGAAAGCTGGCCTGCTTTTTCCAAGTATTGCAGATGATCTAATAAAAGATAATATCTCCTCTAAGACCTTGCCTCTCTTATCTTTTTAATCCGTTCTGAATAGAAAAACTACCACCATTTCATTTTTCATTTGGAGATTTTAAAGAGCTTTACAAAAAGGGTTACAGATATCACTGGGATTTTTGGTATATAAAGTATGATGGACTCTATTCTGAGAAAGACAAATATTCCTTGATGCTTTGACACTTTACAGTCCATATCCCGACTTAGATACTGCCTCCCATGTGAGGCAGAAAATGCAAATTCATATCTACTTAGCAGAGGTGGGATTTGAAGTAGGATCTCCCAGCTACTGGATGAATGCCACCAAACCAGACTGATGGTGTCAAAGAATATCTATAATAATAGATAGTGAGCCATCCATTTCTAAGTTTGAAATCCTGACAGATTTGAGGTGCAAGACAGATGCTGAACTGCTCAGCACTGTTGAGGCTGGAGACATTCTGGTCGTGTAGAGAAGCAAGATTTAAGGCACATCAGGAAAATCTTAACATTAGACAGTTAGATTACACCTGATATTCAGAGACAAATGGTTCTACAAATATGTAATTGCAAAGACCTATATATTTTCTTCTCTATATAAATATACACCTTCACACTTTCAGCATGTCTAAGTACCATGAGCTTCCAAATCTAGAACACAGAGCAGCAGGCCATGAAAAGAAGAGAAATCTAGGGTACATTAACTTGTGCTTTGTAAATGAGCAGCTCAGCTGCTCATGAAGGTGTGCTAGGAGATAGAAAATGAGGACAAAGCTTTGCATACCTGGGGTCAAACCTCCCAGATGTCTCAGCTGAATTTCCATTTTTTTCGCATTGCAGTTTCACATGTGTACATTACCCGTGCAGCTGAGCACAGTTGCGCATGAACATTTCTGAATCCACTCCCATTCATCCGCAGGCACAAACCCTGTGGAGACCATGAATTCTACCATGGATTTTGCACAAATCTCTCTATATAAGTAATTTTACACTTACATAAAACGGAGGCTTTTGATTTCCTATGCTAGGTAGCTATTGAAATTTCACAAGTGCATGAGACAGACACATTTTATGACCCCTTAACTAATTATTTTGCCATTACTACCCCTGGTGCTTCCCACATTTGCTGACCCCAGACTACATTTATACACCTCTCTTCACATGATTTCAGACTGAATATGACTTTTCTCTCACACCCATTTTCATTAAAATCTGATCTGTCCCTTCTTTGAAATTCTGAGCTGGTTTTCATAAAAATCTTATCTACAATAAAAGTTCTGATTTTCTTTAATGCTTTGGGATATGGCCTTATCTCATGCTATTATTAAAAACAGAAAGCTCTTATACAGGTATATTTTTGACCTCTGCTCTTCTCTATTTGGAACAAAACCTGCCGGAGCATGCCCAAGAATAGAAGCAGCATCACTCAGCTCTCAGTTCTATACTTTAACCACTATATGATGTTTCCTGTGAGTATATAAAATTTTATTTAAATGCAAACCTCTCACTATATTGGCTTCCGCTTATGATGTGTTAATATTATTTTTTATATCCTGCCTCTTCCTGACCTCCCTTGTCCTCCTGGACTTAGCAGATTTTCAAGGTCTGTTACAAAGTGAAGGAAGGTTTATGTGGCTACTTGTCACTCAGTCTGTATGTGAAATGTTCCTATCAAACAGCTGGGGATAGTTATTACACCATAGTCAGCCTTGTTTGAACAAACGACTTCATGACTCCCTGCGAACAAAACTTCTGATAACACAGATATTTTAGTAAAGAAGAAGAAACCTTTCAAGGATATTATCACCAGGCAGGCATTTGTATTACCCAAGAGTTCAGCACTTTCAATGTGATGAAATGTCCAACAGTCTTTTTGTGTAGCCACATATATAAATTGGGATGCATTCCACTTAAACTGAAAGCCCTATATTTGTATAAAATAGGGTAAAGACAGAGTCAATCCCAACCAATCACCATTACAGTAAAATAAAAACAACACTGTGGTTCTGTAGATAAAGTTACCAGGTGAGTGAAGAGTTGTTGTTAGTATACTGTGCTTTGCCAAGAAATTAAGACTATTAAAAAAGAAGTAGGAGTGACTAAAAAGGTCAATAAAAGAGGCTATATTGCACACCAATCTATTGCAAAAGCTTTCAATAGTAGAACTGTGACTTATTTGTGACTATGACTTATTTCTGAGTGTTGTTCCTGAAGCTGTTTTCCAAAGGAAGGTAAAGAAGCATGCTATTTTCTACAAAAGCTTGGGTTCTATTTTAAAAATCCTGTCAACCAGAAATGAGGAGGAGTGTCTGAGTAGGAGCAACTGTAAAATAGTCATTATCCTTGAAAATCAAGGCACCACAGACAATGTATTTGACCAGCAGTGTGATCATATGTTCATGTCATATGTTCATGTCCAAATTTGCCTAGCACTCCAGTACTCATCTTTTTACTGAGTTGGTAAATAGTCACAGTGAATTATGTACTCACTGCATGGAGAGATGGTCAAAATTGAAATTTCTGTTCTGCAGGAAATCCCAACCCTTCAGAATTTGATTACGCTCTAAATCAGAAAGAATGTCACTACTTCAGAATTTCCCATTAAACAAATGTCGAAGAAAACAGATTCATGAATATTAAACAAAAGCATTTTGGTAATGACAAAATTTATTTTTATATGATTGAATAGTGTTAGCTTGATGTAGTAAGAAGCTTTACATCAATTGTATCTAAATGCTATTTAAACCACTTTAGCTTGCATTTCATGTCATCAATGGTTAACATTAACATACAACGTGAAAGTCAGGACAAAATAAAGAACTGGCATTATTAAACCAGAAGACTTTTATAAAACTGAAGTAATTCTTTCTGATAGTTCTCCATGGATACCTGCACTGTATCTGTTACAAAACCTCAAAATATTGGTTACCCTTCATTGACTGGTAAAAACCAAAACCAGCCTCCCTTTCCCTGCTCCCAAACTATTCCACTGAAAATCATGGTTAGTTCTGGCCTCACTGAAATGAGTGGGAGTTTTGGCATCGAGATCAATGAAGTCAGAACTTTATTCACTGATTTCAGAAGGGCTACTTGTGTACATGCAAACATTAAGTCCTGTATTGATCTGGAACCTTCCCTGAGGTTTTGTTCTTCAGGGAAAATGACCTCATCTCAATCTCAGTTGAGAGCATAGAGCAAGACTCTTAAACATAGTGCATAGACTCTCAAACAAGCAAAAGCATTGTCTAGCCAGATTCTGAGACAATTTTCCATGAATTTACTTTGTCTGGAACAACAGAAAAATAGATCATTTCAAAATCAGTATGACCAGTCCACCAATTTTAAACTACCTCCTACCACAGGAAAATAGCAACTTGCTATTTTACCATACACTTGGAAAAAAATCATTACTGTTACTGCATCATTAAAACCTGCATACTTATAAATACGGTATTGATTTCAAAGATTAAGGAGACACTGTTCTCAACAGTTATTATATTAGCTTAAATGTATAGCTAAACCATATAGTAACATAAACAAAAGAAGAATTCACCAAATGTGGGCAAATATGCCTCAGGCACCATCTGTTATGTGCACATCTGCCCACAGGGCAGATTGCTATCGTCTAGCATTATCAAGAGGCTCCATGTATTTCTCAGGAAAGAAGTACAAACATTCCCAACAAATTACAGTGCTAAGTGTATGTTTCTCTGTCAGTAAAACATTGCCTTCCATTCTTGGTTATGCCAGAAAGAATGCTTTATTTTTCACGGAATTAAAAAAAACCCCAAAGAGTAGATTCTCTTCTCCCCACCTGCCTAATCCCTTGAGCGTGTACTTTATTACAGATTTGAAAAGACTCCTGGGGCCCTTCTGTCATGGAACAGTCAGGGCTTCATTGCCCACATATGGGCTTCTCTGCCCATCCACGCTGCCTGCCACTTTTCTGTGGTACCTTGAAGAATAAAATTCTTCTGGATGTCCACTGGCCTGTATATAAACATGAAGTTAAAGATTCTTGCATCATCACAGGCAAATATAGTCTGAAGTGACATCCCCACTGCTGCAAATGATAAGACTAACAACCATTGCCAACTACTGCCAAAACCAACAGCCAGTGCAAAGTAAAAGGCATCTTAATTTTAAACAATAGAGAAGTCTATTGAAGAGAAAATAGGAAACAATATTTCAAGCACAAATTATGCTATACAAATGACTGCAAAATGCCATTGAAATTTTCAGAATGATCACTTAAAAGCTCCTTTGTTTTCTTTAGATGAATGTCTATTTCTGGTACATTAACTCGATATTTTTGGTATTAGTAGGTGGAATGTATGCTCTAATCTAAACTTTATATGAGTATTAGCCGGAGCTCTGCAACCACTTTCATCCAAGCAGATGACTGCATTTAACACTGCAGTATGACCTTGCTTAGTCTCCAAAATAAATATGCAAAGGGAGTGGAATACTCTCAGGACAAGTAATCTGATAGGGAGTTCATGTCATTATTTGAAACTGACTAAATTTGTTATGTAAGTAACCTGGGGCACCAAATGGAATTGGAACCCTACTTCCTAGGTGCAGAGCTACAGTAGGAAACAAACCCCTGTCACAACACAATCAAGCAGCCCAGGCATAAAAAAGAAGTTTTGCCAACCCTGTTATGACCAGTTCAAATATTGCTCACCTCTGTTCCCAGAGCAAACACGTAACAAAGCGGGAACCTCCCAAGTGCCAAGGTCTTAAGTACAAGTCCCAACCATCACCATGAAAGAACCTGCATTGACTCCACTGGATCTATATTTGAGCTCTGTCAGCCAGATTCAAGACAAAACAGAGATGGGGAGCAAGTAAGCATCCACTGAAATGCTAGTCTAAGGATCAACTGGCAGTGTTGACAGATGTGCTGTACAATTTTGACAATGCAATTCCACTGAAGTTCTCTAATCACCATTTAAGTATTGATGGATATCGTTAGGGAATTTGCCATGTTTTAAATGTACAAAGAAAGATTAAATACTTTGTTCTATTAATGTTATATAAAACTTATCCTATGTTTATTAATTTTCTCTATGGGCAACAAAAGCAAATAAGGTGTTTAACAGTGATGAGAATTAACGACCTGATGGAACGTGCAAAAGTTTCACTAGAAACTAGTGGATAATGGCCAGAAGTCAACTTTACTACAAGCATAAAACTAGAGAAACTGTAAGGATGGTTCCAGGCCAATTAAGGTTCAGTAAACATTCAGCATCAGTGGGTTCCTTACAGTTTTTATTAAGCCAGAATGAAAGGGTTAAGCGCATAATTCTGTGCCCCTTTTTCTTTTTTCCTTTATGTTTTTACATTTCTTTTTTTAACAAAGAGTCTCTCTAGAGGTCTCCCAAGGTCTGAATCTATTGCCGCATTTAATCACTTTTGGTGTCTTTCCTTCTTCTTTGCAGCAATTTTGCCCGAGCACTCCTGGGACTGGTGCTGCATTACAGATTCATCAATGATTTGCTGCTTACTCTTCATTATCCCACAAGTGCTGAGGCAAACAGTTCCTTGCCAGGATCAAATGATGTTCTATATTCGCCCGCAGTTTAAAATTTTGTTAATGTTGACACTTCTGATGAAAGCTCCACAGCGAAGCTGGAATGAGTGAAACCTGCAGGCTTCAGTGACTGTCAAATAAATAGGTACTCGGAGCACAAAGTTTTTTCCACGTCACCTATATGCCCACAGGGGCATCATCAACTTAGGCAACATCTTTACAAGAAACAATGTCAAACAGAACATCTAATACAGCCCATCTGTGAGTGGTGTTGCTGATGAGTGACAGGGTGTCTATTTGCTACTCTGTGTTGCTAAACCAGTGTGTCTGAGAAAGAACTTTGCTCTAAAGTCAATTAACTTCCATGGAAAGACTCCAAATTACTTCAATGATCTTTGGACCAAACTCGATAAGAGCTAATTAGGTCTCCATTCCAAAGGCTAGTTGTCGGAATCACTAACGGATTTTTGTTTGTTTGTTTTTAATATTGGATGAGAGGCTCTTTTTAAAATTATTTAGAGGGACTGACGTCACTTTGAAAGTCATAAGTTGCAAATACAAATGCCGATATTAGAAGAATTAATTTCAGATAATAAGACACATAGAAAAATTTTACACACTTCGTGTGGATGAAGGAAACACAAACTACAGTTAGTGACAGCTGTAATTTCTGTGGTATTTACTATACTCCACAGCCTCACCAAACCCTACATGTGTTCAACTCGAGTACAGCTAAATTTACTGACTACAGCTTCCAGTTCTGCCAAGAAAATCTAGGACCAGAACGGGACTTTTCAGAACTCACCTCACTCCATCTTCTTAAAAATCCTGACACAGAAAAAGATTGTATGTCTGAAAAACTTACCACAGGAGAGATGATACTTGAAGATGACAATACAGGTTCCTCATGTGGGAGCGATGCCACAGTAAATGGCTGAGCAGTCTCGGCACTTTCTGAGATGTATTTATTCTGGCAGCAGATCATCACCTGCAAATGAAATTAAGAGATGCTCAAAATCTCAAAGTCACAAATTAGACTGAGGTGAATTATATGACATCATTTACCTGATGATTTTACTCCTATTTTTTCTTTCTAATAAATTGTCTCAGTGGGCCATGAAGTCTTTGGACTTTCTCCATTACTAAAAGTAAATTGCTAGGTCATTTTTACATATTGATCAGTAACTTATTGCTTTTATAAAGGAAGTTTTCCTGGAAATTGCAGGAAATACTTGAGGTTCAAATTATAATAAACATAATAAACTCGTATTTATAGCATACAAAACAGGAAACAGAGATGTAATTCTTCCCTATGAATCGGTCAGACAACAAAATTATGTAACTTGGAGCATAGTTTTTAAAAAAAAAATCTAAAATCTGACTTTGGATACTATAGTCAAATTTTCTCTGGTGCTAACAAAATGTCAAGTCATATTCTGGCAGAATGCGGGCCTGCACCTTTGCTGCTAAGCTCTGAAGTTATAGGAGGAGAGTCTATCTTCATGGGAGAATGGAGGAGGTAAGAGGAAAGACACAGCTCTCACCCCCACATGGTACATACAAAGGCACAGAGCAAAAAGCTTTTCCTGTGGGCAGTGACTGTTCCCTCCTTTCTCCCCAATAGGGACTAATCCCCCTGAAATACAAGGGGGAAAGGAGGATGGCTGCTCTGCTCTCCTCTGTCTCCCACCCTCCTTGTACTCACCAAAGGAATAAGCTCAAGAGAATTCTGGCACAGAGGTTTTCAAGAGGCTGCTCCCATCCACCCCTTTGCCAGAGGCCATGTCAGCTGCTTTGTACGCTCTTCAAGTCACAGGTGAAACATCAGGATACAAACAGGTGCGCTGAAGGCCACCTGATGGAAGGCATGGTGGGTGCAGGTATACAGATACTTGTCATCTGCACTGTGTGTGGATAGGAACCATTGGCAAACCTGTTTCATCTGAAGTGTTGGTCTGCAGAGCTGGCTTGTAGTTAAGTCTCTTGCAGAGCTGTAGGCTGACTGCAGAGCTATGGTGCACCCTGTACAAGTCCAAGCTTTAGAAGCAGTGACACTGCTGACTTGAGCTAAAGCCAGTGAAGATGTGGGCAAACAGCCTTTCTGAAAATCAGTTTCTTAACAGTTTTGTAGTTGCACTGAGTAACAGTCACTTAGACTTTAATTAATAGAGAGACCATATAAAAGTTTAGGTTAATAGAAAGAAAAATTGCAAGAGCTTTAATGCACTAAACACCTCTGCTGACCCCAGCCTAAAGGCTCAGTTATGGTGTGTAAGTATCTTTTCAACTTGTGTTAAAAATAATAACAGAACTGGTACTAATTTATGGCCAGTCCATCAGAATGATCCATAATGTGGAAGTTTTTAACAAGCTGCTTGTTCAATTTATTTTACATGTTTTAAACCAAGCAGTCCTGATCACCCCTTTAGAGGTTAATTCTTCTAAGCTTAATGACTCTCCAGAAGAGGAGGAGGCATAAAGATTTAGTGACTCAGTAGACATGACTGCACAGACCTCTGCAGCCAGCTTGGAAATAACAAACAATTTGCTAACAGAGAAGCTTTATTTCTATATTATTTTTTTGCCAATGAAGTGAAAACAGAGCATTGATTAAGCAATCCAAGCTGAGAATATTCTATCCAAATTGGAGAGCTTTCAGACAGGCAGCTGGTTTAAAGGCTTCGAAACATAACTTCTGCATGTCGTTCGATGCTTTAAGGTACCCATCCTAGAGCCACAGACAGTAATTGATGTCAAGCTGAAGCTGTAGTTCACAGACAGATTTCAGTTGTGTGGGCCATGCCACATGCACAATGCTTGTGTAAAAAATCCTTTTTGTCACACCTGCTACAAACTGAGAGAAAGGATTAATAGAGCCATCCACAAAAAAGTTCTCCATACAAACAGAGTATGGCTGAAGAATACCAATAGCCCAATGTACTCTTAACTCACCATCACCTCTCTCTTCCTCCTATCAGATAATTTTAAATATAAATTTAAACTGAGCCTTTCATGTGCATTGCTAGGTTTCTGCACGGCTCAAATTCCAAGCCCATTTCCTGTGAACTAAATTTACTTGAAGTCATCACACGTATTCAACAGTACATTAGAACTAAGTGTCTAGAGGTAATTAAAAATATTTGGGTTTTTTTTTCCTTTGCAGAGAAGAATTCAATTTTCCAGAAGAGCTTTAAATACAAGCTTCTTGCCCTCACAGATATTAAAGTCTGAGTGACTCATATTCTCATTCCCTCGTGTAGCTACATTATTAGACTGTATTTCCCTCAATTCGTCAGAGAACAGGCTATGTCCACAGCCATAAAGTAGAGATAGTGGCACGTCATGGGAGATTAGGTCCAGACAGGAAAACAGGCCCCTAAGTAGAACAGGAGAAAGAAGCATCTAAATTGTAATACTCTGAAGGTATTATGGAGCCTTTCTGGAACTAAAAATGATATGATTTTGTTGTTGAATATTTGGGGTTTTGTTTTTTATTAAAATAAACCTGCAAAATGAACATGTCTTTCACTACAAATCTCCTAATGCACTAGTAGAAAACTGCTGCAATGAAAAATTTTCACCTTAATCAGGTCAGTTTGTTTGGACAGACTGCTGAGTAAATACCTATGCCACATTATTTGTATTGTAGCTCTTTCTCCACAGCTATGCAAAATCAACATAAACATATAAGCAAAGCCAAAAATATGCTTTTTTTAAACAAATAAACATTAAAGGAAATTATATGTTTTTTTAAACTAGTTACCTGCACATTCTACATGTCTGAAAATTAAACCAGTTATTTTTTTCTCTCTGCATTTTAAATCAGCATCCCTAAGTCTAACAGACTGTTAACAGAGGGAGTGGGCTTGATGTAGCAGAATTGTTTTCCTGAAAAGTTCATGCCGGACTACAAATCCGAAGGCTAGGATCCTGTTTTCTGAAAATCTTGCTCAGAAAGCCAGTAGGTATACTGGAAGGCACAGCTTTTCACTACCATGATTTATTATCCCATTTAACCTATTCCTTCCACATTCTTGATGGAAAAGTTTCTAATTGCTTGAATACCTCCTTCTTCCCTGAAAGAAAACAATTAGAACAAGAAAACAGAACAAAGATTTGTGTTAGTTATTTTAGAACTGGGACTGGGGAAAAAAACATTACCAGTGGTAAAATTATTTGAATTTTTTTGTTGTTGAGATGAATCACTGAGCACAAGTTTTGCTGGGTAAGTGCCAGTAGAAACCCTCTTGTAGTCCTCTTTACAACACTGTGCTGGTACCTGACAATTCTGTAGGTATTCATAGCCTTGAGTACCATCTTGATCAGAATTTCTTTGAAATTCCTTGATATAACACTATGTGAACACTTCTATGAGATTTGTTGCTGTTCTTTTGGTAAATAAAATATATAGTTTCACTGCCAAAGAAGGAAGTAATAGCTTTGTACGTACATGAGACGATACCCTTCAGAATAAAATTGTTTCCTTTTCTTTCCTATGACACAGGATCCTGCCTTGCTGTGAAGCTGTCACAGTGGCAAGTATGCAATCACATACATATTATTCACTAATCTCTTCTGAATCTTTCTGATACACACAGGAGTGACATTCCAGCTAAGTTTTATTGGTCAAACTTAGATTCACTGAGATGATGCTGAAGTAAATGGACATAGTTATACATGGAAGAGATTTGGAGGTTTTGGTTTTTTTATACCTATAGCAAAAGAATACACTATTCAAAGTAGCTGTGTCCATTAGATGTAAAAATATATATATTCTTTTTTTAATTAACTCATTATTTTAAATGTATTTCATAATTTATTTGTAGTGGAATAAGGATTTATAGGTAGAAACCATAGGAGAGTCATAATTCAGGTCACATTTATGTAGCTCACCAGCTAATCTGAAAATATAAATGTACTGAAACTTCCTAACATCTTCTCAGAATTGTTTGTAATATTACTCATGAACAGACTCAATCTAAAAGGAAGCTTTTTATATAGCAAAAAAAAAATAATTCTGCATTGTCATCTACTTCTTCTAGTCATTTCATGCCTAGTGCTCCAAATTTGTAAGTTAACAGCCAAATCATGTTTTGATCCATCCACTGCCTTCTCCTTGTAACAGATTAATAGCCAACATATAGTCCCCTACTGGATTGGCTGAAAAATGCAATGGCACCAGCAGAAAACAAACTGTGCTTTCTCTTTCTACCTACTACGTTGTCATATACTGTCAGATTATTAAAATAAGTGAAACAGCAGGAAAACTAACAAAATTTTCTATCTTTTCATTCCCAGTATCCTACTGAAATTTTCTACTACTGTTAATACCTTAGTGAATGAAAATAGGAAAAATCTTCCTGCAACTGAGAGACTGAGAAGTCAGGGAGGCTGTGTTAAGATACTGGTCATGCCCTAGATGAGTGACACTGGCTTATTTTCCCACATTTCTCAGTAACTGTAAAAAACATTTGCTTTCTTTGGTCCTAAATGTACTTTATGGTGAGTCTGCTGTTGAATATGCTTTTCCAGTGTCAGTGCAACAACAGCCATAATATATCTTGAGACCTGACAAAAATCCAAGTAATAAGTAGTTACCAAGGAACTTTCTCCATGCAACAATTTAGTTCTGTGAAAGACCATTTTCCTGAGCACTCAGTACAGTACTTGTACATTTGCAAATCACCAGGGGGCCAACAGAAAATCTAAATAATACTAAAAAAGACAGAAATAAAACCTGAGTCAAGTGGCAAAAAGGCTATTACAGAAACACTGAGCACGTGGACAAATCCCTGTACCCTTTGGTTTCCAAGCAGTTTCATCTTCCAAAATATTCTGCACTTCTTTTGAGACTGCATCTGTATCTGTATCCCTTAAACAGCTTTTACAGTTCAGCTAAAAAAGCCACCACTGTGAGAAAATGCTGCACCTGGTGAAAGTACTTTAAGGAATGTGGGCCCTGATCTGCAACTCTTTCTCACACAAATAATCTTCATAGCTTTGATTACGACATTAGTAGGATTATTTATGTAAGAGAGAAGCAAGGTAGACATAGGAACTTAAGAATTGCACTAACATAGTAAAGCATCATAAAATTGCAATAAAGATGGCATTTAAGCTCTCTCAAGTTATGTCTGTTCTGTAGTACAGAAAAAGGAGAGTAAATTGAGCAAGCAGCTTTTACACAGTTGCAGCCAGCAACTAGCAGGACCTTCTAAGAAGAGATGCCAGATCTCATCTGAATGAATAACCATGTCATAGAATGATAGAATCATTTAGGTTGGAAAAGACCTTTAAGATCATTGAGTCTAACTGTTAATCCAGCACTACCAAGTCCACCACTAAACCATGTCCGCAAGCACCACGTCTACACATCTTTTAAATACCCCAGGGATGGTGACTCCACCACTTCCCCGGGCAGTCTGGTCCAGTACTTTATAACCCTTTCAGTGAAGAAATTTTTCCCAATATCCAACCTAAACCTCCCCTGGTTCCACTTGAGGCTATTTCCTCTTTGTCCTATCCCTTGTTACTTGGGAGGACAGACTGGTACCCACCTCTCTACATCCTCCTTTCAGGTAGCTGTTGAGAGTAATAAGGTCTCCCCTTAGCATCCTTTTCTTCAGAATCAACAGGCCCAGTTCCCTCAGCCACTCCTCACAATTCTTGTGTCAAAAAGAAGGTACTGGAAACAAGTAGAGTCCTCATAGAACACTAAAGGTACTGTCTGCAATCCAATAACATCTGAGAAGTCAGGGAGTAAAAAGATAAAGTTTGAACTGCCAAGAACTCAACTGAGTTACAGCTTACAAAGAATATGAAAACACATAGTAAAAGGATCTTTGGTAATATAAACAAGAAAAGACAAGGAAAAATGCTGTGCCACTGTGGAGGAAGGATGGAGTAGAGATTAAACACAACACAAGGAAAGGCCTTGAATAAGTATTTTACCACAGTTTTCAGTCAAAAGTTTTAAGCTAAATTTAGACACGAAAATAGGGTTAATAATGAGAATGTGGCTAGCTAAATAGAAACTACCACAGCTAACAAAAAAGCTCGACTCAAAGTTAAATGCACCAAGCTTGAAGTCTGGTTAATCAGTCTCTGACTTCTGATGTGTGTAAAGCTGGTCCAGTGACAAATATTTTTAATAGCACCAACAAGTTGAGAGTGAAACTGAAAAACAGTAAATATGGTTTCTTTGCTTAAAAAAATAGATGTGAAGGAAAATAAGAGGAGAAGACTGGTGAGGAATTACAAGCTATTTCATTTCACCTCATTAGTATGAAAGGCCTTAAAATACATTTTGAAGGAGACAATATATTAAAACACAGAGATAAATGAAAAACGGGATAAATGCAACAGCAATTTACCAAAGGGACACTACACAAACTATCCATGTAGTTTTCTTAGATGAGGTAAGTCATTTTCTGAACAGATGAAGTGCAATAGATCTCATCATTCAGGACTTTAGGAATGCATTTGACATCATGCTATACATTATTAAGGAATCTGAGGACTAAGGAGAAGACTTTCCTGGTGGTTAAAAAACAGCTAAAGGAGAAGTAGTAATAGGTGATTGGCATTAAGAAGGAATGCATCAAATCAGTTGATATTAGCAGTGAGGGTCATCAGGATCCATCCTGTGCTTCTGCTGTCCTTTCATAGCTCTTGATCATTGTGACCCAGGTAGAAGAGTACCTGCACACTCTTGTACTGTTGATACAGAAATAGAGCAGCTTAAAGATGGGAGCCATAGAAATGGGGAAAACAGCAAGGTCACGTGCAGAAAATTCAAATATAACCTCGGAGATGACTGGGCAGAGACAAATGAGGACTGCAGTTGTCAATGAGAGGATGACTTAATGGGTAACACAATGAGTGAGACTACAGGACATGAGGATGGAGATTTTCAGTAGAACCTGGGAGACATGTGTGATCATGTCCAAAGTGTCAATTGTGCCTCACCTGAAATCCTACACACATTCAAGAAAGGTGAACTCCAATGAGGAAAAGTGCAGAGAATAGCTTTTAAAATGAGTGAAGGAATGGAGATCCTCCATCCAAAGATAGTAGCAGAGCCAAGTTGTTTAGCGTAGCAATAAAAGAGCTAAGCAAGGATATAACTGCTGCCTAGAAATACCTTGAGGGAGATGCCTCCAGGTGGGAGAAGTGTTACTTAAAGAGCAACAATAGCACAAGGAAAAAAAAAACCAAACAAAATGGTAGTATACATGCCGGACACTCGTCTAGGCTGTAAAAGGGACCTAGCAATAAGCCTATGAGTTTCTCAAGTAGTCTCCCAGATAGAAGAGTTAGGGCAAAATTACAGCCTTCAAGTTGGAGCTTGAGATACAGTTGGAAGTATCACATTTATCACATTCTACAAGCCCTTTACAGCTGCCCGGACCCATTGCTTGTGTCCAACGGTCACAGCACATCCTGTAGCTCTTCCATGAATAGTGTGGTGGTGATATTTTTACTGCTTTGCTGTTACTGGTTGCATTCTGGGGGACATATCCAACAATATCTACCACTCCATTTTTCACATACAGTCTTCATTACAAAATCCATGTAAAACTAATTACACAGATAAAGGCTTTTGCGATAATGCAGGCTACTTGTAACTGAAAATAAATAAACAGAAGAATGTAGGGCCCAAGATTATTTGAATAGCTAGGGCTCACACAAATACAATCATCTGCAGCTTTAATTAAGAATAATTAAGTCTTTTGTGAAATAATCCAGGGCAAACTGTGGAATTGGTTTAATATTGTTATTAGCTACTCAGATGGAGTTTGTCGGATGGGTTTTCAGTGCTCTAAAACTGAGAAATTACATACAGAAATAGTATGTTGCTGTATTTTCAGAACTGGCAGAAAAATACACCTCTTCTGAAGAGAGTGAAGATGTGGCACTTTGTATGAGCAAGGAGGATCTGGCCCAAACATTCCTGTTTCCCAATGATGATTTTACTGTATTATTCACTTTGTCTTGGCATAGTCAATCAACAGAGGTGCAGCAGAAACAACAAAGCCTTTTCTCTATTTGCTGATAACATTTTTAGCACATCTGAGGAGAAATCTGAAGAACCACAGTAATTTCTGCACCACAGAAAATGTGTGGAGCAGAGAGAAAAGGACAGAGAGGACATCAGTACCTGCAAAATACAAAACAAAACCCCATAAAATGTCTCCAAAAAGGGAACGTGAAAAAATAACTCTTAAAATACATTTTAGGAAAATATTTGAAAGAAGCTTTCCAGGACATAGCGCCTATTTATATGCATTAAGTTTACACCTATTTGAACACAAATCAGTGGATTTATTCTAGGCATGAATCTAATTGGTGTTGTGTATCCGAAATAATAGGTCCAGGGGATTATCCAGGACAACAGCACTTTTATCAAATAGAATTTCTTTGTATCCATCCTCATATTATCAGAAACATAGCTATCTCCTAATTAGCACATCTCCAACTTTAACCTTTTTTCTTGACTGCAGTCTCTTAGATTAGTGGTGATGTTCAGCCTCCTCAAAACTTCTTCTTTCATAAATTGACTATTTCCATGGTAACAGCTGCCGCTTTCATTCTACAAGCATCAAGAAAATGTGATTTCCTTTGTATCAGTGGGCCAGGCTGGGTGTGAAACTTTGGCCTTTGTCAGTGCTCTTTTCAGACAAAACTGTTTATTCCAGAAGAAGAGGAAACAGGTGCAAGCACAATTCAGGAGGCGGTTGTTGGCTGATCCATGAAGCAGGATTGGCAATGATCCAAAAGGGAGCTGTTGGGCAATCCACCTGCAATGCCAGTATGTTCTGCAGCTGCGAGAGGGAAGGACAAGTATGTTCAACAGCAGCCACCAAACTTAAAACAATTATTTTCTGTGGGGTTTTCTTTTGTTTGCTTTTGTTGTTGTTTTTTCTTTTTTCTTTTTGCTTGTTTCTTTGGTGGCTCCACAAACACGACATCAGCTTAATACCCCCACAAGAATAGCTGAAAAACACTTAATGTAAATCCAGGCTTCTCATTTAAAGAACATTGAAAGTAAGCCAAAAAGAACATTGGTTCATTGCTGAGAAGCTGACACAGCTTTAATGATCAGTGTCTTCATCTTCAACATTCACACCAAAGTCCTAGTCTCAGTTGAAGTCAATTCCCAAAGTAGCATCAACTTCAGTGGGACCAGGAAACATTCACAACAAAGGTACTTTGTCTCTTGCCAGTCATGTGAAATTTTTCTGGAAGTTTATCAAATAGGGGGCTTTTTCCAGAAAACCCATCTGTTCCATATGAACTCACTCTCATACCTTTACCTTCTTCGAAACGGAAGGTTTCCAAGTCAATCTGTTAAGGTGAGAATGGATAAAGTGAGCTTCACATCTACTTCTCCAGCAATCAACTGAAATGATCGAGTTTTCCCTTAGTCACAAATTTAAGATTGTGTCAGAAAATAGAGCTGCAATTTTGCTAAGTTAGTACTGCATGTTCAGTTTCTTAAATTGGTCTTTAAAATATATTTTTAATTTTTTAAATGAAATTTTTAGCACTCATGTAAAGGACTGGCAGAGAGTGAAGAGACTGAAAAATTAAACACAACTCTAGCAGCTGCTTTATTTTTTCTCTCCTTAATTCTTCATTAACTCTTTCAGCACTAGCCCAGCTGATTGCTTTCCTTTCCTTACATACTTT
Source organism: Eurystomus gularis (assembly GCA_013400335.1). Classification (NCBI taxonomy): domain Eukaryota; kingdom Metazoa; phylum Chordata; class Aves; order Coraciiformes; family Coraciidae; genus Eurystomus; species Eurystomus gularis. The sequence continues at coordinate 100,552 of VZZY01001534.1, forward strand.
TAGTTCCAGATATGCCAATACCTGTTGTTAATGAGACACTTGGAAAACTTGAACGCGGTTTGGATTGGGGCCTACTGTTTTAAACCAAAATTACCAAGTGTTTGAGGACAGACAACTCATAGACCTGCTTTTCTGAGAGTGAACAGTCAATGGCTGCAGCTGTGCAACCTACATAAACTTTTTCTCTGCCCATTTCAACATATGTTAAGATTGTTTCGAAATAGACTCATTTCTGACCCTAATATCTGAGCTCAAGTTCTACATCTGCAGATTTTGCTACCATTATAGGGTACCAAACCCAATACGACAATGAAGCCCACAGCTTCTCCCACTCTAGCCGAAGACATCGCTAGTTAGAAATGAATAGCAGGCTGTAAACATCCTGCAAGCACTAAGCTCGTGTATGTACGTGAGTATCACAGAACCTGGATGCCATTCACATTCCACACCTAATTTTGTCACTGGACTATAATCCATAAAGGGCCAAATAAAAACCTCCGTTCTGGACTCACGCAGGGGAAGCCTGTGTTTGAGTTTGAGCTCAGAGTCATAAGCTCATGCTTGTTTTCACTTCAGCTGACAAAAAATTGGTGAATAATCCAGAACTGCTTATCCAGGAAAGATTCCAAAGGCTTGCCAAGTTCCAGACAATAGTCCATGGAAAAAAACAAGTGCACAGATCTGCTGGCAGGAGATGCCTCTATCCATGCTTAACTCACACATGTTCCTAGGGTGGTTCTCAAAAATGGAATACTCTTGAGAAGGATGAGGGAGTTAACTGAACGGCATCTGTGAGTGCTGTGAATACCCCTCAGATTTATTGCAAAGGAACACCAAATAAATTACTGCAGGTTAACGAAAAAGAGGAAACGGTTGGCAGGAAGGGTTGTCTGCATGACTGGCAACATCACAGCAATGAAAGCATTTTACAGGACAGCTCATAGATGCTGCCCTGTAGACATTTGCCATCTCAATAGCAGTAGTCTATATTCTGATGCCACAGCCCAGTTTTGCACTCAGGCACCATGGGTTATTAAGGTATTACTTTGATAGCCCATAATACTTGCCTGCACTCTGTTTGGTGCCTTCCTCTGCAGTCTGGCCCAACTTCCACCTGGGACAGGGATGTGACTGTACCTGCACTGGCTCCTGGAGTCAGGAGAGGCACAGAAGCCAAGCACTGCTCATTTTCCACTTTTCTCAAGGGCTATTCTTTCTCCCCAGTGAAACCCCAGAGAAGAGTTGCTGTACCTGTATGTTTTACAAGGATCTGAGGATCCTGGAGAGTTCAAGGACTGGATGGTGCCAAGGTGGAAAGTTCCATACTGCAGAGGGATAGAGAGGCAGGGATCCTGTTTCCAATGCCTTCTAAATTAAATTCCTAAAGGATAAGTCCTGGCTTCTCTCCCACCAATCCTGTAACAACATCAGTCCAGATCTTAGAGGAAGCAGGCTGGGGAGGAGACCACTGTCCTGCCCCACAAGTCCCACAAATCTCACTCACCTTCTACTCAGAAATGTTAACCAGATTGCCCTATTTAGTGTCTTCACTATACTTTTTTTTTTTTTTTTATAATCAGTAATATGGGCGATTCAAATGGTGTTGCTTTGTCTTCACACTGCTTGCAAGTGTCTCCAACTTCTGGAAGGCAGTGCATACCAGGCCCTTTCTACCTCATACCAGGGTGACAAACAACATCTCTGCATTACTGAGTTTTGAGCTCTTCTGCCTGCTTTTACCATAGATTAATGGAACTCAGCCCACACCAATTGGTGAGCTTATTGCTGTCAGGGCAGATGGTAGGGTAGGCCTGAAAAAAACATTTGGTACTTTTTTATCATGCAATGGAAATGTAAGAGAGTAAGGATGTATTTTCCATTTCCTGAGGGCTGCAACAGAAGTTAAAGCAAGCTTTTATGATCAGTGGAGCTTGAGGAACAATTCTCCAGCTCCAGCGGATCCTTACCTTACATCTAGCTCTGATTCCCTCCTCCGTGACTTAGTTTGCCTCTTGGGCACGTCACGTGCTAGGGCCTCATAGACTGCCAGTCTGCTAGTTCCATCTGCTCCAGCACCAGTGTTCAGAGAGCAGCCTTGTGAAGCAATTCGAGATACCGAGATCAGGAGCAAATTCATAAGGTGCCCATGATAAAGAGGTAACATTTGTTTCTATATTCTGTGCAATGATCTTGGAAGTCTGTTACTACAGTAATGCCCTCTGTGGGAAACTATTACTCAGTGCTAACTTTCCAGGGGAGGCCACCATAAATATTCAAACAGAAATATAAATAGCACTGTGCTATAAAAAGTAACAACAGCAATAGAGGTCTGCGTGAGGATCAGACCTCAAAACGTGACACTGCAGAAGAGCTGCTGCATTGGAGCTATTCAGGCAGAAAACTTCATATTTGAAGAAGGAAGAACAACTTGCCAACTGGCATTCCCCCAGTTAGTTGCTGGCCAGGATTTTCAAAGTTGCACTTTATACCCCTAGTTGCACAAAGTTCACCCCAGCAAATTGTTTGGGCTTTACAGACCAAAGACACATTTGGCTCCTATTGCAAGGCCCTTTCCCTGATTTTAATATTGATGACAATGGAACAACCACCTCAATAGCTGCGCAGAAATGCCAATGCACAAATGTGCTATACTCAACATATGGAAGAAGTCTGAAGCCTTTCAAACCACTTATGTTTTCATGAGAAAGCTGCGGGGATCAACAGCAGAATGAAAAACCTAAAATGGGAGGAAGAAGCCTATATCCTACCATGCTAATTTGTATTGTTAGAGAGGAAAGTAAAAGGCAATGTTAGCTATGCTGAGAATTTTCAAAAGTTGTATTTATTTTGGGTTTCCTTTAAAAAATAATGTTTAAATGAATATATAGCACTCTGGGTCTTTGGCACTAGTAGTGTGTCCATCACCATGGTACCTGAGCATTCAAGCAAATGATTAACCAGCAGAGCAAATGAAACAGAAGCAGAGAGCCAAGAGGCACTGTGACAAGCTCTTCATAGATCTGCCAGTACATGTCTATCTGCACCTTTACTCCTTCAGGATGTAGGTGAGCTAATTGACTCCTCCACTGTCCTATCTTTCACTCACGCTCTTGTGATAACCAGATCTTTTTTTCCAAACAGTGCTAAGGGATGCAGAGATCTCAGGCTGCTTAGGATGGCAAAACACAAATATTTTCATCAGGAAAACATTGCTTAAGGACACGGTAAGGACAAAAATAATTTTCATTTGCACAAACTGATTATGAATTGACAAACTTCATTATGTCTGCCAAGACATCAGCCTGGCCACCTTAAAAAGACTTTTCTGAAGAGTGAAAACAAATCTTTTCCACACTGAGGGCCAAAATGACCTTTCAGGAGACTGATGCAGACCATACATGAATACTACTATTAGCATTATCTAATAATAATGAAAGGAATACATAAAAATCATATGGCTGTGTGCCTTCTGGGAAAAGTCTGGAGATAGCATCAGCCCCTCCCCACACTTCAAATAAGTAGCAAGTTAAGGACAACTCTGCTGATGTTTGTTTAACATATGTGCATATGACTACTTTGAGCTTTTGCTAGCTTGGGATGCTTAAGCAGAGACCACTGGGGTTTTAGAAAAAAATGTTCTGTTGAATCATCTACCCCTTGCTGTTTTGTTCTCTGTACAAAACCTCTGAGGAGCACGGGAAAGCAGAGGGCTTTCCATGCAGGCCAGCTTCAGAAAGGCTAGCTCCTTTCAGCATTGGGGAATTATGCAGCTATAATACAACCCTCATTGAAGAAGTTTCCTGTTTCCCATCACTAGTCAAAGCAATAGTACTGCAGTGTAATTAAATTACTGTCAGGCAGAGTTTTTCTTCTTCACTGTAGCTGCTTCAGACTGATGAAGTAGTTACATTCTCTCCATCACAGTTTTTCCTTTAAAAGAGGAGTAAGTTTCGGGGACAATGCCACATGACCAGCAATGAAGACTCAAGCGCTCTCTTCCCAAAGCAGGTAGAAAATGCTGTGCTCCCACTGTGCCTCAGCACCAGTGCTGAAGCAGATAAGGAGTGCTGCACCACCCACCCATATCCAACTGTGAAATTCTGGCCTAAAGTTCACTCTAAACATCATTCTGATTCTGTTACCTCTCTCGTGTCTAAATTATATCCATCACTGTCATCATTAAAGATTCATATTTTCTCACACTTTATCAGGCCTTCTCATCAAAGCTAATGGAAGATATGTTTGTTTAGCTGTTGTAAATGGCTTTGAAGATCTTCATGTCAGCAAGGCCGATGAATTAAGGATGCCAGCTGGGCAAAAAGTTTAATTTTGAATGAATTTAGCCAAAATTGATTACTGAAAACCTGATATGAATCTTTCAAGTTCATATTATTTCAGGTATTTAGCAGAAAATATTCCACCCCTTCTTGCTATCTGACTCAACAAGGGTAAAACTGGAAGAATCAGCAATGATGCCACCTTCTCAGACATGAGACCAACTTTGGACACTATAAACAAGCAGGAGAAGCCACTTTTTGACTGCAGCAAGGAGTACAATCCTAAATGGTTTAGCCCTCAGCTGACTATATTTCTGCATAATAACAATTCTGTTAAGCAGCCTGAACATGACAGCCAAAGCGTTTTATGACAAAACCCAGGAACACAAAACCTAGAAACAACCAACTGCAAAGAACTATTCCATGACACATTCATTCAATTTAAATGAATTAAAATAATAACGTAAGGAGGAAACAAAATTATAACAGTCATGGGGTTTTTGCCTCTTCCAGGTAATTTGGCGTCAGGAAGAATCCAAAATAACAGCATAAGTGCTGAAAATTACAGGGTAAGGTCGGAAACCACTAGAGGTCATCTGGTCCAAGCTCATGGTCAAACCAGAGCCACCTTAGAACAGGTCACTCAGAATTAAAAGGAAAAAAAAGAATTTAAAGCAAAAAAGAAATAAAAAGTGAAGACTTCCCCTATCCTCTTTTTGCACCAGAAAAATGCAACAAATGTTTTCCTGAAACATAGAGCTCTTCTGTGTCGTTCATACATAAATATGACAATATGGAAAATGCCTCCTTTGGTTGACCTAGTTCCCTTTCTGTCTTGATGCAGGTAATGTTTAGCACAGCGTGTGGCAAACTCCGGCTCAGTTGCCAGCACTGCTTTGCCACACTCTGGGCCAGAAAAGGCTAGGAATGCTGCATATTCAGCTCCTGTGACAGAGAAAATGCTCGGTATAATTCATTAGCTGTTGTCTCCACGTTAATTAAGGAAAGGAGCCAAGAGCTGCTGAAGAGGGTTCCACCCCACATTTCAGCTGGGAAAGCAAGGCCTCTAGGGAAGGGCCTGGATGATGCAGCGAAGAAGAACAGGGTGGGGAAACCTTACGAGGTCTGAGTGAAACTCAGATGACTCATCACAAAACAGAGTGTTCCTATTTTGGCAAGAGGCTGAAATAGCAGCCCTGGGTTGTGCTGCAGCACAGCAATAAATGACCCTGAGCACCTGGGACAAACTCCTGCGAACATAGATATTCCTAACAGTAGGGGCTATTTCACATCCCATTAAGCAAAGAGGTTTACATGACAATTAACACATTAATTAGCACCGTCTTCTTCACAGGTGGAACTTCAGCTTGAGATTTCCACATTTTTAGACAACTGTTTTGTCTGTGAAAATGAAGGAATAGTTTCTCATGACTCAAGGCAACAAGGACTGATATCCACAACTGGCATAGGAGTGTATTTATCTACACATTGAAGGACACTGCAACCAGATGATGGCCTTTCCCATAACTTCTGTGCATGGAGGGCCTCCTTGTATATCTGCAGCCTGCCGTTCAAAGCCCAGCCCTCAGTGTGGGCAAGATGCCAGGCTGGCTACTTCATAAACTGACCATAAAAAGGCCTAACATACCACAAAGGCAGACAGAGGCAAAGCAAAGCCTGGACTTGAACAAGCAGTAGCTCCCACTTCTCAGCCCCAGCCGCTGACCTGTGTAGCTCCCCTCTACAAAAATCCCTTTGATTACATCTGTAGAGCTATGACTCCTGAGAAAACTGTTTAGCAAACAGCAACAGGCGATAGGTATCAGCTGTAAGAGAATGTTTATTGCCCTAGAGCTTTGCATTTTAGACAAAGAACTAATAATATCTACCAGCGACCGCTTTAAAGTAGAGTTGGTACACAAGTATGGATTCCCTTAAAATGCAGGTATGTTTCTTGCTGAGGTTTTTGTTCAATACTGATAGCTGATTCAACATCTTTAATTTCTGTCATCTTTTAAGAGAATGGATTTGCAGGTATACAAGAAGACCTAGAGCACTGTAAGTGGAATGCAAGGAAGAAAAAATTGGAGACTGGAACTGGAACTTGTAGCTTTCAAGAATCAGGGGCATTCTGATACTCATTGAGTCCCTTCCTTGTCAGAAGGACGTTGCCAACCCATGGAAAACAGTGACATTCTTTACATATGTTATCTTTCACTTCCCTCAGGTACACCCTGCAAGGGAGCTGTGTTCTGAACAATGTATAAACAAATAGTCATCATAGTAATCTTTTACATATTTTGGCACTCAAAACATAGATAAACCACTGTGCTGTAGCCTTACCTATCATATCACTTTCAAAACAAATCCAGGCTCAGGAAGAGCATTAGATAACTTTTCCTTTAATTAGCTTTTCAAAGCTGATGGTATTTTTTAGAATATTATTTATTCCTTTTATTTACCAACCTGCCTTGCTTCAGATGGGTACTGTCTGAACGACCTCTAGATAACCTTGCACTTGCTCTGTGATATCCCCAGAATGTCAATGCTTCAATTCTTCATCTTTCATTTCCCGGATGTTTCTTATTGGTCACTTCTGGTACCAGTGGCAGCTGAAGTGGAAGTTTATCCTCCGATAATCTGTACTGCTTTAATGGTTCCCAGCATGCTGAGGCTATTTTCCAAGTGTTATGGTGACACCAGCTGAGATCTTGGCAATAGAAAAGTGTTTCATATGCTTATTTCCTAACTTAGTCTATTGGGGCTTTTTTCCCGCTTTCTCAACCCTCTGTCAGCCCCTTGATTTCTGTGGCTTAATTCCTTTTGTTATTGCTATATTCTTTGTTATCTCTTCTCAGTATCTTTCTGATAATAAAACCTTTGAAGAATCTGAGGACATTCCCACCATGCATCCAAAATCTCTTAATAAATTTCTCCAAACCTCCAAGTCACATTTGTCCAAAAGCTTAGCAAAATTTCCCTCTAAAAGGAACAACAATAGTCACATCTTCTTTATATATTTCTCTGTAAACTAGAGTCTGGGAACCGTAGCACATAAATCCCATAAAATGATGGTCATGTTTCAAACAGTTCTAATATAAAATATTGCACATAAACCAAGTCACCAGTTTTAGCTTGTCTCCAAAATAACGTATGGCTAGAAATGCTTATCCTTGTAGCATCACTATCCTTTTTTATTCCAAGGTAAAATTAGCCTTGCACCAGCATGCCTAAAAAGCAAAATTCTCATATAATTTCAATCACTCACCCAGTTTGCTCATGACTTTTATACACCTGACTGAACACCTATTATTTCACCTGAAAGAGAAGCTGTGAGTTTGCTCACCTCAGTCACCTGCAGGATCTTTGAAATGCCTCCTCTTCTGTTCCTTCCGATGAGTGCCTTCTCGCATCTCCCGGTCCATTCCCGAGTCCACTGAACACACAGTCATCAATAAGTTCTGGCTAAGTTATCCTACGTAACTCTGAAGAAAAAAGGAGAGACTCGCAGGTGCTGCAGGTCTTCTTTGCTCTGTTTGAAAATTTTGGTTTCCTGGTGGTCTGTCACAGTCAGGTCTCCAGTAATAAACTGAACAACCTATCCTCCTGGCTCTTCTTTTCTTCTTTTTCTTTACTGTAAACACATAATCAGTGCTTCAAACCCTTTAGGTACCTCAAACTGTATTTCTCTATTGCCCTCTACTGACAGCTCGCTAACACCGCCTAACGCAGGAAGGGCAGGCAGCAGAGACACAGCGCGCTTCCTCCGCCCTCCCCCAGATCAGCACCGACACACGACGACCAAAAGTCAACACAAATCATTCCATTTTTCCCTTTCTTACAAAACACGAGGCAAGATTTTACAGCTTGTTGGCCAGCCGCGTAGCTACAAAACACTAAACAACTGAAGCAGGAAGCAGTCACTAACACGGGTCTGCTAATGTGCTTTTTTGGTGAACAAAAGCCAGGAAAAAGCAGAGATGGATGCATTGCCTTGAAATGCGGGTGAATTCACCCCACTGCTGCCATAAATACTGTAGCAGGGAGCTGAGGGTTGTCTGGGTTTAGGGGTCTGGTTCTGCCAACACTGGATGCACTGAAATACAGACTTTTGATGGGAATTCTGCAGAAAGGGGCTCGGTAGAGGTGCATGGACGGGAGACCGTGGTTTCTTGGCCCTTTTCCCTTTGTCTCCAGAGTTTTACTCCTGTAGCACATTCAGCACCCACTACCACGAGAAGCATAGTTTCTGCCTCAAGAGACAGGTACTGGGACAAGACACATGATACACTGTGCACGAATGGCACTGCGAGGTGCTGTTTGCACTGCTTTTCTGACAAAGATGATCTGTAATGCAAAGAGAAACCAGCGAACTAAGGTAAAAAAGGGAATGGCCTTGTGTGGTTTCAGGAGCAGAAGAAAAAAACGTATAAGCATTTCAGACAGACTGGAAGAGATTGAGGGGGGGAAAAAACAGGGATAAGAAAGGTCTGAGATCAGAGTAGGGGAAAGGGAGAGAAATACAAATTAATCCTTTGCACTGCATTAGTCACTGCTTCATTAGTACAGTGCAGTGCTTGTCAACCAATTCACTCAGGTGCTTGTTCTCACCAAAAAAAGTTACCCCAAGGTGCTGATGCAAGTGCCCTGGCCTGCCTGCACTGCTCCAGGGGCAGGGAGGAATCCCAGCTCCACACAAATCCCCAGCACACTTTCCTTTTCCCAGGCAGAGCCCAGGAGAGAACATCTTGGGCTATCTTGCCTCACCACTCCCCCTCTGCAAACAAGGGCCCTGGGGCTGAACATGGTTACAAATCAGCAAAAGAGGCCCACCCCCTGAAAAAAGCGTTGAAATTATTTTTCAAAATAATTGTATTCAAAAAATACCTTCCTTTTTTTTTTTTTTTCCCCACTGCTATTAATAAATGGGAAAATTTCATTTGCCAAGAAGCTGTTGACTGATGAAGCCTGGTTGTTTTAAACAGATACTATGTGACATCCCTGTTCTTCCACTCAGGAAAGGTAGAGCTCGCACAAAAACCATCATCAACAGAGCCAGCAACTTGGCAACAAAAACTGCAATATTGAAAGACCCCTTGAAAAATTTATTTTTAATTCCAAAGTAAAGTCAGCAAAGGCCCTAATTGTAGCTATTGTGAACATTTCATTAACAAACTCAGATTTATTTACCGCACTGTAACGCTCTCCTATTAAAGGAAGCTCAGAAATTCAATTTTCCCCATGCTTTTCTACTTCTAAAGCCCTCGGCGACTCCATGTTAGAAAATAAGATATAATTATGTTTATTCAAATTCCTTGATAGAATATTGAAGCCTGCTCAGATGAATACCTCTCCTAAATGAACACCATTACCAACAGATCAAAGAAAAAGAATGTCTAGCAAATGAATGGGGCCGAGGGAATTAATAAAACACACATCAAACGCTGAGAAGCTGTGGGTATTTTTTTTTTTTTCATTTTTAATAGGAGCACATTTGCAGAGCGATAAAGCAAAGTACGTAGTTGCCAAAATTCATTAGAAGGCATCTAAACAGAGCGGGAGGGAGCTGCCATTCCGGAGCTGCCGGAGGACGCTTTTCACGGGGCAACTCTTGACAGAGAAATCTATTTCTCTCTCCCCCCCCCCCAGGGCAGAAGTTTTCTTTCCTACAGGAAAAAAAAAAAACCCAACCAGCAAACTTCCGAGGCCGCTGCGGAGGCCGGGGGCTCCGCGCAGGGACGCGGCGGGGGCGCAGCGGGACCCGCCTCCCC
>VZZY01001534.1:119229-163613 GCA_013400335.1 Eurystomus gularis
TGCTGCAGAAAGCCACGCCGCAGAAGGCCGCGTTGCCAGAAAAAGTGAAGAAGTGGTGCCGAAGAAACTGCACCGAAAGCTGCACTGCCAGAAAAGACAAAGCCGACGCCACCGTCGGAGGGAGAGAGAGAAACTCCAAGCTGCAAGAGAAAGAGAGAGAGAGAAACTCCAATCGCACCGAAAAGCTACAAGCTGCTGACGTCACTGGAAACAGTCCAGGACTGCCGGTCGGACATCGTCGTCGTTCCACGGAGACCATCACCAAATGCCGAAAGGACACATGCACGCACACACACGCACCATCCACACATACAGGTCGTATCTTGACATAATTAAGTCCTTATTTGCCCTTATCTCTCGGTGGGTGAGAGGGGGAGTGAATGGGTGGGCGTGGTGTTCTTTAATATTGTAATATTTCCATAGAGTAAATAAGATTTTATTAGAATATGTTTAGTAACAAACTTGTTAAATGCTCTTTCGGTCTCCGTGTCTGCTTGCGAGCCTGGTGGGGAGATGTCCCAATTTGCCCTCAACCCTTCTCCCTTTGGGAGGTGGTCAGACCCTTGCGCGCCCGACCGCGACACCATATGTTGAAAATGTTACAAAGCATGTCTTATTATAACCAGCTCAACTAAAGCACGTGTTATGTTGAAACCTCACTTTGAGCCATTTTCCCGTTTTGGAGTATTGGGAACCTCAAGCATATTCCATCTGGTTACTTCACACCCCGCCCTGCCTCCTGAAGAAGCACAAACTTCAGCCAGACTAGGTGGAATATGCATCACTGAGATTTTGGTTGACTCCTAAGTACAGGGAGCAGTTTACATCAAAGCCATTTCACCCCTTGAGATAGAACAGGCAAGCAATAAACAGATTTCAATGATGTTTTTACAACAATGTTTTATTCTATTAAATATGAAAGAGCGTACATAGAGGTGTTATTCTGAGAACATAAATTACACAAAGATTACACATTCTGTCAGAAAAGCACAATAATGAAACATCTTTACATTTCAAACTTTTCTTGTTAGCTTTTAACAAATGAGTCTATTTCTGTTGCAAACAAGTAATGAGTGCTATTGAACTTTTGCAAATTCCCACAAAAACATCATGCTTAGTAGGATACATTAATATTGTAAAGATGAAATCAGAATTAGATTTCTAAATAACAAGATGGAAGAGATTTACTACTTAATCAAGATAAATGACACACTGAAATAGGAGCCGAGACAAAATTGGTCATTCATTAAAAAAAAAAAAATTCCACTTCAGACACTACATCTGAGTCTGCTCTCTTTACTTGCAGGAATAGTCGCTGTGATTATATGCACGAGTAATGAGCAGAACTGGCCCTAAATATTTATAAATATAAGCGTCAAATTTTAGACGTGCTGGTTTTCTAGTTCACTGATTTTTCCACTGAAAAAACCCCACACCCACAAATCTATTTGCTTACGTTTCAAAAGGTTGAGATCCAGCTCTTCTGCAGAGGGCCAGTCAAGCCTTCGTACCATTTCCATGTCTGCCATGGTCATCTGCACAGGGGGCTACTGATCCTACCTATGGATTTTGGGTCATCAATGAAGTACCAGACTGAGCTACCGCTGACCTGTGAGAGCAGTGTGCGTGGAAGTCCTAACACATTGTCTTCTTAAACTTCAGGTAAACAGGAATGTGATTTCATCATAATGAAAGCTCTCTGTTCGACGTTCAGAAGACTACTCAGATAAAATACGTATTAAGCATGTAGTTTGGGTTGTGTTCCTAGGGGTTAACTGAGGTGTTTTAATATATCAATCCAAACATGAGCAGAGTGAAACAGACTAGCTAATGAATGTTGCTGCAGGCTGTAGTTTCATTTTCAAAAGGAGTAATGAACCACAATTTCTAAGAATGGTAATTTTTGTAACTAAGGACTTCACATTTATTTTTAAAACCACAAAAGTGGGGTAATATTCCTGATATCTTTCAAGACATTCTGCAAAAACACAGCTTGAGCCTGCAAACTCTAGAATATACAGGCAGTCCCAGTGACCTCCAAGGTAAGCATTCTCAAATGGCAGAGAGCTGCAGGAATCTCTTTGCTTTTTTTCAGAGAATGCTCAATAAAAGTGCAATATAGTCAAGAAAATAATCTAATTATTACGCTTTTATTATTAGATGAAAAATGTTCAGATATTTTTTAATTGTGCCTTTTGTAGAGTGGGCATTCTGGTTTGAGTAGAGTCAGACCATGTCAGAGAAGACAGGCAGGGTACACCCACACATTTTACCAGGGTGGTAGCACACCAAAATTATCCTATTGTATAATCCCATCTACAGCTAAAACCTTGTGCTGCCCAGCTTCACACTGCTACTTCTGTTCTGACAATAGTTGACGCTTATTTTGCTTTTCATTTCCGCCCAGGCATATTCTCCCTTCCATCTCCTAGGCACCCTTCCTTTCCCCACCCAGCCTCTTTTCTTCCTGAGATGTCAGAATTACGTACATTAAGCTTTGGAACCTGAGAATTTGGAGGTATTTTTTGATATTACAGGGCTGCATTTGTAGCACACCACATTATCTCCTGCTATACTATTACAGTTACAATATAAATCTTCTACCTGGTTGATACCTGATGCCTTTCCCATATAAATAAAAAACAACGTACCATTCAGCCGCTAATATATGACACTTGCTATAAGAGTGACCTTTACCTTCCGCAAGTCCTCTTTTCCAAACAAATGTTGAGGGATCAATTTCAAACACCCAGCTATGAAATATTCCTTGAAGTAAACAATTTCACAGTAAAATAAAGAAAAATATATCTAGAAAATAGCACTCTCTCAAAATTAAAACATATATACATCAAGAAGCTGAGATATTTTCCTCTTTTTTTATCAGTTCTACATCACCTGTAGACAAGCAGTATTATCACTAAGAGTTATGAATAGGAGAAACAAGTCTAGTGAAGTAAGTACCGTGTCTTTTTAACACTCTTGAGAGATCAAGGAAATTCAGCATTCAACTTTATTATTACAGTTATTTTTCATTAAAGAAGCAAAAGACTGTTTAAGCCCAATTCCCTATGGTTTTGAGTATCCAAGACTTAGATCCTTCAGTGCACTCTAAAGAAGCCACCCCTCTGCACTTACAGTCACCCCTAGGTACCAATTAAGTTTTCCATGGATGGGATTCAGCCACAAACTCACTGTTTATCCTTCCTGTTTCATGGTTTGTTTTTTAATTCTTAATAGATTAAGCTGTTTTAATATTTATGACAAATTTGGTGCTAATATTTAGCAAAACTGACCTTTAACCGCAACTGTAATGAACATACATGTATATAAGAAATCATGAGCTGAGTTTAATGTCCTAGAACAGAAATATTTAAAACATTAAAATTGTACCCGAACATTCATTTTCTTATCAAGAATCTATGCTGAAAATATGCCCGTACGTTTTATTTAATTTTGCATATTAGACTTAAACTAAAGAAACACTTCTCTGAATTTGTTATAGCTGCTCTTTTTTTCCTATGGGGTGGAAAATTGCCACTCAAAACTCACAAATCTTTGGATAGCTAGTGAGCTTCAACAGGCTATTTTCAGCTTTCCTATCTGTCAGAATTTTTGATGACATTTGTATTCTACATTGCATGCTATGGAATGCAATGTCAACAGCTTGCATTTTTATATTTCGAGGTTTTTTTCCTACTTAACTGAGTTCTTATCATGGCAACTTCCATGAGAAAAGATAATTGGACTGAGGTGCTTATGCCCAAGTGTATCTATTTTAAAGAGAAAGATTATTCTCCATTCACATCCAGCAAGTATTCTAGTGATGAACCCTGTAGAAGCCAATAACAAATGTCAGATCACTATCTTCAACAATTTCACTCCGGGACTGTTTTGAATTGTTGTGGTTTTTGAAAAGGGAGAATACATTTTTCTAAAGAAATTTGCTTTCATGTAAGGAGTATTAGACTCGTAAACTGTGAACTTAACTAATGCAAAACAATGCCTGACAAGTGCAAACCCATGAAAAAAGTGCAATCACTAAATACTCTGATGATAAATCCAACTCAAACACTTGCAGCCCAGGCTTTTAAGGTCATCTAAGTGCCAAAGGTACAGGTAGGCTTTTTGAGAAATCACACCTCAACAATCACATGCCTAATTCCAATTGATTGAAAAGCCTAAACTTTCTGCCAATCTGCTAGATGCCTGTCTGTATCTTTAAGTTTTTAAGTGAACTTAAAAGCTGGTGCATAGCATGGTAACAAGGACTTTTCACAAATTCAGCTACCTGTAGACAAATACCACATTTGTGCCATGCAAAATACTTTTTTAAAAACAGACACTTGGCAATAATTTTCCACTGTTTCACTTACATACAGCCCTGAACTGTCTCCTCCTGTTCTGTGAGAAAAGATGATCAAGACCTAGCAATGTTTGCTGGAGCAGGTGGAGGTGGGGGGCTGGCTGCCCACACTGGCCTCCGGGTTTTCTCAGCGGAAGGGGATGTACGGCATGGCTGTACCGTCGTGCTGCTGCATGTATGGATGGCACGCAGCATTGCCAAATTGTCATAATGGGCATCTAACAACTGGGACAGTTTAGAGAATGACCTTTCAATTTAATTAAAGCTGTAAAATGGCTTCACATTTCTGGGATTAATCTTTTTAGATGGAGACGGATGTTCCAGAAAGGGATTAAAGTACAAATGAATGGTCCCTCAATTTAGAAACTAAGCAGCTGTAAAAAGAAAGTTACAATTCTGAAACATAATTAAACTGGTCTATTTTATAGTTTCTTACACTAAGTTTTAAATGATACTAAAATATTGCAATATTTTGAGTCACTTAAAGATCTGCTCAGTGTAACATGATTCATGTTTTCCAATACAAAATTGGTTATATTTACTTCAAAAAAACCCACCTGACTTGTTATTGGAGTGGGTAATTTCAGTTTAATGGACAGTAAGATCACTTTTAACTTTGCTTTAAATTGCATCAACCTTCTTGAAAACATAAGCTTGTGATTTCCACATTTCACTCCTTCACTAGCAACTGAAATATCTCAAGTTAAAAGTATGTGTTGATTATAAGTTGATCTACATTAAATATAGGGTACATAAGAAAATCTTTGCATGTTTTTTTACTGGGCACCCAACTAAAATCTTTACAAAAGATAAGATAATTATCCATTCTTCAATGTAATAGAGACAGATGCCACTTTTATAAATGTACCCTTACGTTCCACTTGCCAATAAAATAGTAAACAAATCAACTTTTTAAACGATTTTTTATAAATTATTAGAGTATTTTTACTGACACTCTCCAACAATATACAAAAATAATACTACAAGAGTACCAATCAGTCTGACCTACCCCTCATTTCACAGAAAAGTAGAGGTTATGGAAGGATGTTCTTGTAATCAATCATCGCTGTAGATGTCTCCAGCAAACGGTAGGTGTACATGGCTGCCCGTGACGTTGGGAAGTCGAGAGAGATCAGGCAGGTTCTGGATGCGTGACCTGAGTTCTTTCCGTACTTGGGACACTCTGGCTAGCTTGCGTTTGTACTCCTGTAATGCAGAAGAATCCAACATGAAGCTCTTTTGTTAAAACTATCTCTACTACTTACTGCACTTGACATTTTCCAAATAAAGTATTCCCTCTGCAAGTTACATGACTAAACTTTAAGAGGCAAGAACTCAAAGAGAACTGGGTATTCTGGAGGCAGAAGCAGCAGCTCTGGCGTTTCCTCAGCCTCTGACTTCAGAAGCGTAGCCATGGGATAATTTTGCTTTGAAGTACGTAAATGTTAAACAAGGAAGACAATCTCAGTTAACACAACTACATGCATTTCTGCATGTGACTAGTAGAATGGGATTATTTTTAGAAGCTCTATTAAGGAAAACTGATACACATACGCTGCTATCACTCACAGAGTATGGGAGCATAAACTTACTGATGTCAAAGAAGTTACTTTCAGCTCATACTGATGAAAGAATAAAAAACAATCAAATACCCCTAACTAGGCCTAAGCAATTGTAAGTATTTTGATTCACTTTTATAATAAGAAACAATCGCATCCACACATTTATAGACCAAACCCTGAGGTTTTTTAGACACTTTTTGTCTTTGAAATTCCAACTGGGGACTTAGGATTTCACATTGTGTTGGAATACAGGTCAAATCACTCCTAGTTCATGCATTTAATGATTATGAGGCACTGTTAACATGAAACAACATTATACAAGATAAAGTATTTACCATGGCAAACCAGTGTACTAGAATACCATTAGTGCTCACCCATTAAGAATACGAGACATAATGGAGAAAAATACCAGCTTGTATAAAATGAAAATCATTATTCCAAAATGGAGGAAGATTCGAGTACAATTTACAGAAATATTTACATTTCAAAAACTTGGAAATATATTTCTTTGAAGAGCAGAAGAGACTAAGCACTAGCAGGCAAAGAGTCGCTTCATGAAAATACACTGTAATTCACAACACATCAAATGCAGATGCTTTCTCGTGTGGCTGCAGGTTTTGCCACAGCCTGGGAATGGCTGGAAATAACAAGAAATAGTTAACCTACAACTTGGATAATTAGCCCATGGATAAACAAGATTGCATTATATCTAAATAACAGTGGAGGGA
Source organism: Eurystomus gularis (assembly GCA_013400335.1). Classification (NCBI taxonomy): domain Eukaryota; kingdom Metazoa; phylum Chordata; class Aves; order Coraciiformes; family Coraciidae; genus Eurystomus; species Eurystomus gularis. The sequence continues at coordinate 125,883 of VZZY01001534.1, forward strand.
AAAAAAAAATCTACATTATCCTGTAAAAGTGCCAAATACAATAACTTGAAAGTTCCAGTGAGTATAAAAACACTGTGCAAATTTCTATAAAAGACAACAATCATGCGATTTACAATGTCTAAACATTTTTCTATACTGTCAATAGCCTGAAGTCAAAAGAAAGGTCAATGAAAAAGACCTTTTGGTAGCAGAACCCAACACAGCAATACAAATGCTAAATACCTGGGGCATGATCAAGATTATTGGACAAGGTCCAACACAGATAAAACCAGTTTGTGACTTCTAGCAGCAGCATGGCCTTCTTACCAAGGGCAGTAAGAGAACCATGAGAAATCTTAAGTTCTTAATGAGAAGGTGATGCATAGCTAAAAAAAAATAATTAAATCTTTACATACAGAGAAAAAAGTGTCCCTGAATTAGGATCATCAATTCTTTGATATCATTTATATTTAAACACTAGAAGTCACATACACTTCAGAGTCTTATGATACTAAACACAGTGAAAATCCTATGGATGCCCAGTCAGGACTGTAAACACTTGGTGACAGCACACAGGGCAAAGCAGCATTCCTTGTATGATACAGATGACCAAACACATCTTAGAACTGCAGGACCTGTGATCCTAGGAAAACCGTCACTTGCTCACACTTGCCCAGGCGCAAGTGGCTTCAGGGCGTGGCTGGGGAAATGAAGGGCTGTATCTGACACTGTATCCTTACAGTAATGCCCACAAATTCTCTGCTGTTCCATATCTAATATTACAGCAGCATCCAGAGTTCTCAGTGAGCTGATTCTGTGCAAGAGTCACAGTCCTTTGCCAGCATGTAAAAAGCCAGTAACAGAATACTTCTTGCCCTTTGCACTATTTCAGTCCTCACTGCAGGAATGTACCCCGACTATTATTTTTGGGACTAGATTTTAACGTCAGAGGAAAAGATAACTTTCATTGTTTAGTAAAACAAACACAATTTGGCAATATACAGAACAGCAGTTAACCAGAATCACTGTTTTCAGAAGCAGGATGGCTGGAGAACGAGCACTGGGCAACCAGGGCTTTGAGCATGCTTGAAGCTTGGAGACCTGGCTTCCATTGTGAAAGATGTACTGCTGTACAGAAGAGGATGGAGTAGAACGGAAGCAGAATAAAAACACTCAAAAAGCACCAAATTAGTAAAAGAAATTAAGTATAAAATCATTCCAGCAGTTAACTTGTAAACGGTGTTTGAATCAGCTGAATCCTGACTAAGTTCATTCTCTGTCAATGAAGAACATGAGGCAGGAAATCAGTATCCCTTCCTAAGCTCCAAGCGTAATGCCAGGCAAATATGCGCAGATCACACCAAGCAGCTATATTCCCTCAAGACTTTACTCCAAAACCTGAAATGTGCCTTAAATTAGATTCCCAGTTGCTTGACGCCACTAAAATTCCCTTTAGCTGATAATAAATCATTTCCATAGCAACATCACATTTCTGACATCCAGCATTGTCCACATAGATTTTGCCTGGGACTTGTTGCCTAGTGAATATCAGCCTGACCAATATTACTGACAGGAAGTTCCTTTTTCTTGCTAAGGAAAATGTTCACATAAATTCACTCTCCTGTATAACACAATCTTCTTCCTCCTGCCAACACCTTTAGCATAACACACACTCCTGTGGAGTTCTCAGAAATAGAGACCTCTGAGAAAGTTTGTTCAAGGTTTTTACTATAAAATTAGCATAAATAAAAAAGAACACAAGGCTTTATAGTTCTGTCTATGTTTAGCCTGTATCAGGGAATGGGAAAGCAGTCCTTGGGAGCCTGAGCCCAGGGTGACCTTAATGGTTTGGGACACACCTGTGAGCCAACCCTGCTCAGCTACCCTGGCTGACTCCGAACAGCTACTGGCCTGCACACCAGGGCTGGCCTATGAAAACATGACAACATGAAAACCTGGCCCATGAAAACAGGACAAGCTTATTATATTATTGATGCAGTATAAGCTACAGAATGCACTTTTAATACAACTTTGGTAATCCAAAGCATACATGAGATCTGCAAATACAGGTTAGATACCCATGACAATTCACCCGCACAAGCAGAAATTTTATTTACCTTATTCAGAGCACCCCATTTTCCATGACACTCCCAAAACAATTCCAGAAATCACTGGAAATGTCCAGTTTTCAAGGTGAGCAAGTTCAAAAGAAGGCTGATTTTCAAGTACAGTGACTTAGCAGTCTTGAGGTACTTTGAAAGAGGCTGCTTTTCACAGTTTGATTCTATTTCAAATCACTAGTTGCTTCTGAAAGGGTTTGCTTGTACATTTTTAAGGCTGCTAATGTAGTCCTGGCATTACCTTAGTACAGAACTGTAGGAATACAAGTACCAAGAATACTCCTTATATGTAGTCAATGTATACGTTGAGAGTGTGACTTAAGCAGGTGAGTGGGAATGGGGATATCTATATGTCATTTCTGACAGCGTTGCTCCTTTAGAAATGCTGTATCCTATACAAGCGAGTAATGATTTACCTATATTGTTGATACTTCTAATTGCAGAAATCCTCATGGAGGATTTCCATTTCATTTTCATTATGCCGATTTTAAGATATACTTCAAATTACCCCCATGTAAATGAGGTAAGATTCAAGCTATTTCCTTCAAACAGTCAAGGAGAGGCAGGAATACGATGTTTTCTTTTGCTACACTGAGCAGAATTTGCATTGCTTGCGACCTATGGAGAACTTTACTCTTGGGATATATGGGCAACTTGATGTATGAAATTAAAGTCTCTTCAATTTCTCCAGCAGTCTAAGATAACACTACTTTCAAGCAATAATTTTTTGTACTTCCAGTCGTAACAGTAGGTTTATGAGATAATTAGAAGAACTTATTTTGCTCATTAGAACCCCACTGATTACTATAGCTTTCATTACTTGACAGCATAGAATATGGGTATCTTGTGAAAGCAATGTTAACAATATATGGATTCCTCACCTAAATTTATAGTGATCCTCTATCAAGTAACTACCAGGCAAAAAAGCCAAATATTTTTTGATTAGACACTACAATCACCATGAATAACAAAAATGTGGGCAGGCCAAACAGGCTGTGCACTGCAGAGAGTATTTTCCCTTCCAGCTGAAATGGGCTGAAATAGATCTTAATATAGAGTTTCTGCAATTACTGTAGAGAAGTGCTACAGTGAATACAGCTTGGAGCTCATGGATGTGCTTTCCCTTTAAAATGTTAATATGACCTTGAACTCTCATCAGATTACTAAGGCTATGGTATGCATCAAAATACTGCATGGCAGAAAATGGATAGTAAAGCAAAAGAAACAAAGTCTAATTCCAAAGCAAGAATAAAAGGTTTGCAGAAGACACAAATATTTAATCTGCACCCTTGTTAGATACAGAAAGGTATGGTGGAAATAAATACTCTCAAGATGGAAAAACAAACCTCCAAAGGCTTAAGAGCCTTTTAAGGTGATGAGGGCATGTGTATACCTTAGTACCCATGGCCCGCATGTACACCATATTTAAAACTGAGATCTCTGACCTTCTAGGTCTGTTCCAACCTTCCATTTTCAGGTGCAGACATTAGAGCTGTGTCACAGAGCAAAGGCTTCTCATACACGGTGTCCAACAGCACAGAAACCACTAGAAATCTTCAAGGGCTCAGACGAAGGCAAATGGCACGTGATACCCTGATATCTAGATTCTGAAGCTCAGAAACACTGTATTTGTTTATAGATGGCACCTTGTTGAAATCTAATGCCTCACCCAGGCTGGGTATTTTTCTGCAAGGACAACCAACAACTAGTCTGGAAGGAGTCAGATAAGCCTATCACCCTGGCAAACAGATAAGCAGGGTTAAATTTTGTGCTGCCTTTAAAAATTCAGCACAGCTCATGTTCTTCACCAGTACCATTAAAGGCTCAACCTATTTACCAGTGTTAAGGATGAACAAAACCCAGAAATAACTTTAAGACACTGAGCAGTGTCTGAACACATCTATACACTTCACATACAAGGTTGAAAAATCAAGAGCAGTTATGACAAGCTTAGGAAAGGACTGACTTGGCAAACCTTTGGTTACACTAGAAAACAGGTTTTTGGCAGAAAGCTTCAGCTTTCCAGTGTAGTAGCATCTATCAGTGTTCCATTAGGTCTTAACACATTTAGAGCAAAATAAAAGCAATGAAATGACAAGCACCTACCTAGAGACTGTTTTGTGTATTCCTTTCTGTTCTACGCATTGCCCCATGCATCACTTACTGTACGCATTACTCTGCATGTAGATTTACTAATATTCTCATAGCTCTTCTAATGACTTCACCATTACAAAACACCACTTACTCTTCAGAAAAATTCGAGCTGACAGATCAAAATGAAATGCATCCTCTAATTTTGAGTATCCCATTTTTCTTAGTACTTAAAATTACCAAGAACTTAATGCTTCAAAGCATATTTTCTGAATTAAGTTAAAATATTAGAGACTGTTCAGCTTGTCTGCAAATAAAGGAGCAGGAAGCTATGAACTCAGAAGTTTGAAACATACAAACTAAATCAGTGACTGGGGACAGCTTGACTGAATGACTTTTTCTACCATTAATGGTTATGCTGTGGTACAGACAGGAACACGTCACAGACCTTCAGGTCATGAATTCCTGAGTGCAGCAGTAGTAAACAGGAACAAAGCATTTCACCAAGACATTTCTCACCTGAAAGGTAATTATCAGAAACGTGAAGTCTTTCACGGTGGTCACGAACTATTCTTCCCATTCACTGAAACTGCAATTTCTTTGCCCAGCTCCTTCCACCCTAAATCTGGGTCTCAAATCTCATTTACCCCAGTCTTGACTCCTGGTCTCCATCTCCATTCCTTGAATGCTGTTCTGAGAATGAACCAGCAAGGCTGTTCAGTGCCTCTCAAGACTCGTCACGCCTGTATTCACATGCAATACAAACACTCACAACTGGTTTTCACCTGTTCCCATTTCTTTCACTTCTGGCTCCATATCCAATTCTTCCCCCTTCAATCCTTGTCTCACTTAGCACTTTGTCTACAGTTTTGGCTGCATCTGGTTCCAGTTCCACCTATTTCTCCCCAGTGCTATACTCAGCCTCTCCCTGTTCTCTGCCTATATCTCCATCATATCACTTTATCACCTCATATCAGTTTTTACTTCCATTCTCTTAGTTCAAAGGAACGCCCGTTCCTCCTACTTCAATCCTACATGATGTTACACTTTTCTGGCTGGTCGCTCCCTTTCTTCTCAGTCAGCTGATCTCTGATTCCATTCCTTACTGTAATATAAGTCCTGGATCCCTTCTTAATTTCTGCAGCCCTTGGTGCCAAGTTCCATGAGAACTCGTCCAAGTTTTGTGTTCAAAACCATTGGTTTCCACCTCCCCATTACTTACACTCATGGGAATCACTAACAACCCACCCATCAATGTTCTCTGCTCTCCTGTCAGGTGCTTGGCCCATGGTCAGCCAAGAGAACAACTGTGCACAGTTGCAACTGCAGGAGAAGTCTTCTTTAGCCCAAGCCAGAAAGCTCTTTGGCAGAGAAGCTCTTCTTCAGAGAAGTTCATAAAATTTAAGAAATCTCTGATAAGGATATTAAAAGTAAGATATTTCCAAAAGCTCGTAATTAAACTAAATTCAGGTTGATTTTCATTAGTATGTCAACATGTGTGCCCCTGACAGAAAGAAGGATTTCTCCATTCCAAATACTTTGAGAAAGAACATTAATTTAGGCATGTCAAAGAAAAAGGTCATTTTTAAAGACTGTTTTATTACAAAATTTTCCTTAGCTTTATTCTTGAAGACTGTGTTGGCAAAAAGTTGGTCAATGTTTGGTAAAGTTAAAAAAAAAAAACAAAACCCCACGGATTATAAGCTTAATTATCAGAAGTGTTACTAGGCTTATTTAGTTTCTATTTACCTCTATTCAATCATAAAAGGTCAACAGTGATGAACAGTAATTTATAAAATAAATTACTACTTAAATACATTGATTTAATCAGAGAACCTCTATGAGGCAATGGTTTAATTTAAAGCATTTCAGGATGGAAGATATGAGCAGCAGCTTAAATGAAAGATGACTGCTTGAGGTTAAATTTGGTCTCCTTCTGTTTTATTACCCAATACGGCATTTTTATCTGGTTGAAAATTTAGCCGTCATAATAAATTCAAAGCTACACACTTACAAGAGATGCTTAATTACACTGAATTCTTAAGTTTCAAATCTCAGCTGACAGAACAAAGTTTTGGAGAACTTCTGATAACACGCAATCAGGCACTTCAGAATAATTCTGAGCAATTGTGCTCAAACAAATATTCAAATTAATATGCTATATAGATACACTTACAAGAGATAAAGCAGAACAGCTTTGCAAGTAAGAAAATTAAATGCCTGAAGGCTTAGAGGTAGCTTCTTAAAGTTTCACCTATTCAAAAATGATCAGGAGAAAATCCAAATTACAGGATATGAGAGTTTAATTTTAAAGGAATCTGAATGAAACATTTTGATGGTCTATTACCAAAAAAATAGGCCTTTAGTAATGCATTTTAAAATAGTTGTGTAAAGTCTTCACACTCAAATATTGAGTGTACCTAGCAGCTGAACTGTATAAATTGTGCACATCAAATGCACATTCCTCATTTCATGCAGCCCCTGCCTGCAGGTCGTTACAATGTTCTCAGTTCCAACTTCAGATTCCACACGTGCAACTGATCTTTCTAAAGCTAATGCTGTGGGTGTTGAATCACAAAATCATGGACTGTGAGGTTCATTATTTAACACAGACAAATGGGCATCTGAAAGTATAAACATTCAGTAAAGCCAGGACTACATGTAACTACTTTGAAGATGAAAAGTCAATCTGAGAATGAAAATAATGCAGGTCACCAGGTAGGGGATTTATCCATATCTAACCAAGAGGCAACTGTTTCAGATCCTTTTCTTTTGTCAAAGACAGATCTACATAAAGTAGAAGCATGACACCTGGTTTTACTGTAGCAAGGCTAAGGACAAGTAGCCGTCTAACTGAAGCAGCAGAGCTTAAAGCAAGCTAACGTGTATAGCTTTTGCAACTGCAGTGTAGAGCCACTCAGCGTGAACATGTGACCAAGAAAGAAAATGAATGAGAAGGGTTTGAATCAAAAGTGTTTTATTGACCTGGGACTGGGTATTAGCTATATTTCAAGTGAAATAAATAGAAGTAATACACAATAGAGGACTTCAACTTTCTGGTAGAGGTGAGCCCAGGCTGTTGACCTTTGTTCACCTAAGTAACCTATCAGTGCAAAACTGGTCTTGGACCTTTTGAACAAGCTCTTCAAATAATTTTCTTTTATTACTTATTTCTGTTGTATTTTCCCAGTTCATAAATTACTATCCAACCTGAAGAAACAGCTGTGAACAGTCTTACCTGAAGAGCATATGGATATTTCTTAAAATATATTATTAAAGAGTGGTGCTCAAAACAAGCCATGAAATACCAGGAGATCATTCAGTGTGTGTATAGTAATAAATATTATCAGCTAGATGGTTTCATATTACACTTGTCAACTCATTTTCACAATTTCATGAAGTAGGTTGAAACATTTATTTTAAAGACATGGATTTTAAACAAGAGGCTTTAGTTAAAGCTCAAAACTGAGCATTCCCAAGCTTGGTTTGTTTCAATGGTAGCTGAACATGCTCAGCATCACCTGAGAACTGAAACTATAGTGTACACAACTAATGAGAATAATTCTGTGTGAGACAAACCGTTGATACGCTGCACGGTAATTTTGTTTTTCTCTCATGAGTGTGAAGTATACTTCAAATGCAGTGTTCAATGATGGGGAGGCAAGTGTGAGAAAGGCAAAGTTGGAAAGGGAGAACTACACATCAGCAGCAGATATTCTGACTTCTTGAAACTGCCCTTCCTCTGTCCTGTGGGAGCAACTCCAACGAAAACTTGACCACACAAAGCTAGCAAACAATCGCACCCCTTCTACAGCCAACAACAAAGGACCAGAATCTTAATTTCCTTAACAATGCACATAGATATTAGTCCTATGATTTAAAAAAACAGTGCTTGCCCTCAAACGTTAGTATTAAAATATTATGACAATAAAGTTTTGCGTAAGGGAAGCGATACCAATAGAAATACAGAGCAGTTACATGAAAAATTCACAATGTAAAAGTCTCTTAAAAAACCAATGTCAGGCAGCAGATTTGGCACACCCACTCATTTTTTACATCATTTACGCAATTCTGAATTGCTCAAATAGCTTATTTTATAATAAAAGGTGTGGGAAAAAAAAAAAAAAGAGGTTATCAGAGCAGAAATCATGAGCAACCAGAGAAGAACACAGAACAAGTAAACAACATTAAAAAGAACAAGGAAAGTTATTTACAGGGTTTTCCCTGAAGCTTTCTTTCCCATTATGAACTGTTTTCCTGCCAAAAGCCTATAGCTTGCAATAACCCCACTAATGCACATCCTCCTGTGATAACTGAGAGGAAAACCTGTATCAGAGGTTAGCAATCCCTTCGCTCTAAAATGTCTCAGCTTTTTAAAGCATCTTTCAACCATTCCAGCCACCTGTGTTTCATTAAAAAGGTCTTGAAAATAATTATCCTGGTTTATACAGAAGCTCTAAGAGTACCTGTGGGGGTTTCTGTTCTGTACGTCTGTATTGCTCTCTACTTGTGGATGAAGTGACCTTGGAAGATCAAGTCATCAGGGGAACATAGTAAGATAAATGTTGTTAAAAGTAATTTATTATGAAGATATTTACAAATTAAATCACGAGTAATTGTGTTGCAAAGGAAAAAAATGTAAATAATGTAAAAATTTCTTTCATTCTTTCAATTTTCATCCAATTTGTAATAGAAGTGTACTTCTGGAATGAGTGGAACACAGGGAATAACCATTGTTTGCAAAGTAGAGCATTCCAGATATTCCTGACAAGACTCTAATGACTGAGATTTCTGACTATTCAGTAGGCAGTAATAAAAAAAGTAGTAAAATACCTGTACACATTTAATTCTTCTTCATCAGTTCCTCTACTGCATTTCCTAAACTAGTTATTTGGGTTTCTACGGTGTTGAAAAAAACAGAATTATGCAAATTAATAAATCACTTACACTCCCTGTTTTGCCATGTGCTTGTTGAGTGTCAGTTATTTGTATGCAGGTCACTTACGTATATTTTTATCAGGTATATTACCCTGAGGTTTTTTGTATGACAGACACTTCAAATTTCTCTTATTCATACAATATCCACTCTCACAAACCTGATACTGTTTTAAATTTGTATCAAAGATTCCCTAGAAAAACTCAGTCTTTACTTCCATTTGAACAGGTTAAAATAAGAACCTAAAAAACTTTTAAAATGTTGGTTTTTGTTACAATACCTCAGGAAAGCAGGGAAGTACATGAGTTTTATCAGATTTGATGTCCAAGTCGCAAAATAATTACATCTGTCTCATTTCACTGGTGAGCTGCTTCAAAGTCCTCAAGAAAACGAGACTGAAGTACCAACAGTGGACATACTCTGGCTGCAGAAAAGGGCTTATCGCTGTGGCAAACCGAACTGTATACAAATTGAATATATGTGGCTTGTAGGGCAATTTAATTAATTTTTAAAGTAATTTTAAAAAATACTTGTCCCCCTCTTCCCTGCTTGTTTACTAAACTGTTAAGACTGGTCTGTCCATAAGCTCATGCTTCCAGATCTCTCCTAAACATAGAGTTTGAAAGAAAAAAATAAACTACACCTGGTGTCTGATGACTGGACTCCCATCAAGGGAAATAAAACCAGCAGGTCTCAACCTGCAGCTGAACTTCAGGCAAGAGCTGCACCAAGTGGCTGGCAGAGTAAAAGCTGCCTGCCGGGACATGTTTTAAGATTTCTGGTTTGTTGGACACGATCAGTTGCAGGGTAGAGTAAGTGTTTATGAAGAACATAATAAATGCCCTCTGGGTATGTTTCCAGCCTGCTGTAAGGTAGAGAACTCGAGCATCAGGCCTGGTTTTGCCACTTTGCTTTCACTCTGCAGTGCAACTGCCCTGCAAAAGGGCAAAATTCGTCCCTTGTAGGAGGGGAAACATGATAATGAGCAGCACTAAATTCAAGGTATGCTTACGGTAAGTGAGTTATGATTTAACCGTGACTTAGAGTTAGAAGAATTGCACCCAAACTTAAGATACTGTCTTTAAGAGTGACTGGAAAAGTCACCATCCATTCAATTTTTTTTTTTCCAAGGGCTTGTTTTGTAAAGCAAGAGATAATTTATCTACTGGCACCCTGCAAACCCACCTGCAAGTGAAAAAATTCAAGGTAGCCAGGCACTGCAAGCTGAAGGGGCTCAGCAGCCCAAAGGAGTCCCTCAGCACCTGCCAGCCAGCTCCAGCATGTCCTTGATACTGCACCAACACAGCAAGAGGACATCCCCCGACAAAGTAACTGCTGATGGCGCCGAGAGCACAACTGTCCCCCTCTTTCACAGCTAAGCCATGCTTTTGCCACTGCCCAGGCAATGTGACTTGCTTTCCAGTTACCTTACCAAGAAGAGTCAAGCCAAATAAAACCAGCAAAAAACCCATCCCCACAGTCATTCAATATGTAGGTTGAAAACGCACAACTTGGTAGGACATGTTTTATTTCATTTCCTGATCAAGTGAACTTTGGAGGAGAAAGTTCATTGTGCAACATGGCAAAAGCTGTACGATGTAGCATAAAAGCATGCTAGGGACTCAAATACTGGAACAAAAAGTATTTTTAAACACACGTGCCATGCAAAAGAGGGCAACATGCTTTAGTAAGCACCTGTAAGCAGCACAATAGAAATTTTCTGCCATTGAATATTTTGCAGGCTGTATAGAACATGTCTCCTGCAGAAGTTGTCTTAATGCAAGTCTGGACCTCGCAGAGCTGTCAGCTTGGTACAGTACCCTTCCCTCCCACTACAGCACAGAGAGCCTGCTGTTCCTCACAACAGCTCATTTGTGCATTTACTTTTTTTCATTGATGGGTTTGTTTTTATTGGAGCTCTAATGAAATTCAGTATTTTCCAGCAATTTTCTCCTACTGAAGCACAGGCACTGCCTCACATACATCAAATTTGCTCTAAATCCTAAACTGCATAATACGATTTCTTAAATGAAGAAATACCTATTTGAAAGCTAAGCCTTTATCAATTACATTGAAAGATGCAAATCCAGAGTTCATGCTCAGCATTTTATAACTGAAGATAGCTAAAATCTAAATTATAGATCTCAGTCTTTATTACTTTTGGTATTTTTAAGAGCAGCTTCTGTGAAAACTTTTGGTTTTTTAGTTACTACATAACTGGATGCTAGCTATTCAAACACCAGAAGACAATGGGTAACTCCAAAACTGAAGTTCAAATGGATCAAGATTATTCTACAGCCCACAGAACTACCCTAAGAATCACTGCTTACTGTTTAACAGAAGCAAAAAGTTAAAACCTAGAGCTGCTATCAAGTGTGCACAATTTTTCTGATCATGTTGCATGAAAAGAACACTAATTTTCTACTAACTACAGTGGTTGTTATCCAGCATGGCTTCAAGGATTTAGGGCTAGGATATTTGCCAAGTTGTACACGCATACGTAGAGCGCAGAGGACACAAACTGAATAAATGGCCACAGTGACAGGAAGCTTCTTTATCTTGTACCATAAGATTTGAAAAAAATTATGCTAATAATAATTTTGTCTTGCATATATATTGAGAATCACACAACAAGAAATCCAGAAGATGAGGAATTATTAGTTCTTGAGAGGAACATGTTGTCTGAAACATTTCATGCAGGTTCCCCAGAACCAAACCAGTGTGTAGTGGCCATACTTTCTGCTTTGGGTTTGTACCTGCATCACCCTTCATGCTTTATTCCACAATCTTTCAGCCTTAGGATAAAAGGCTTTGAGATAATATTGCTGAGCAAGACCAAGAAAAAACAAATAAAGTGATGGGTCATATATAGTGAATTGGGATGTGATGCCAGCATCCACTAATTTCCTATTTACGGCCCTTACAGAACAATTCCTCCTGTTCTAGTACTTACTAGCAACTTAGAAACAAATTACATTTAAAAACGTTTGTGTGTTTGAAATGTTGCCAAGTGTAACGCTTAGGGGAGTCACACCATCTGCCAAGTCTTCTGCTTTCTACCGTCTCCATGATCAAAGGGCTCATATTTATTGAGATCAGGACAGCTCTGAGGCTTGTTTTTAAAGAAGTTACAAGGAGCTCAGTGCTCCACATAAAATCCAAGAACTTGTTTACAGGAACAACTCTGGAACAAACAAACAATGTTCTCCCTCTACCTCCTTTGCTGTCTGATGAAGTATTTGTGCCACAGTAAAATGAACCTTATCTGAACACTATTGACTGAAAAGAAACAATGGATGAAAAAATATGTAATTAGGAATGGAAAGTAGTAACGAGAACCTACTATCTGAGGAACTAAAGCACAGTATTCTACTTGACCTCTAGGATCACAGTCAGATGTAAATCTTGCCTCTCCATCCTTCTTCACACTGTTTTATTGTTACTTTTGACATGTCATTAATGTGCTATTTTCAGAAGCGGCTTCAAACCAAAAACCTTTTCAATAGTGGAGCTGAAAGCTCAAACGTTTATCTCCAACTTTCAATTCCGTGTCTTTCAAAACTTGCCTCTCTCCCTCTTGCAATGACAAAGCACTCACTGCACATTTCCCACCCCCAAACACTGCATGCAGCAGAGCTTTAAAATCACTGCGTGTGCTGTCCGCAAAACTCAAACTCCACATCTGGTTTACAGGGCCTCAAAGATGCAACAGTATAGAAAAGTCTGGTTTGGATACCTGGAGAGAAGGAAAAAAAAAAAAAAAAAATAACCCCAAAAAACCACAAAACAGAGGGAAACTAACTTATAGGAAGATCAAAAGCTTAACTTTACTGTGATTTCTGTTAGTTAGCACTGGCCCATACTTAAATGAAAGACCTGCAGAATAGCTTCAAGTACTTCAGGATTTGTGCTAAATCACAAAATACTGATTAATATTCCAGCCCTCTGGTGAACATCTACTGTAACTTCTACAACTATATTAAAAAGCACATGGCATTCTTCCTACTTCCCAGCCTCCTCTCTCATCCCCACTTACAAGTGGTGTACAGTATGGCAAACTCACAGAGCTGTGGAAAGACCAGTCTGATTCAGGGAGATAAGGCTGGGGCCAGATAATGCTGGTTTACAGTAATTTATCTCCTCAGAGTCCTTATTTTGTCCACTAACAAAAAAGTAAAACATTTTTGTCTGTTAATGTTCACCGTATTTTCCGCCTAAAAAGACAAGAGCGCATTCCTGCCTATGCCTCTCAAAAATATCACTCCTTGGCTTAAAAAAGGTGTTGCTTTTTTAAAATCGGTAGTGTAAAAGAATGGGAAAACAAGTAACTAAAATTTATTTTTGACACTTACACAAAGTGTTCCAAGTATTTCCATTCAAGTATGTACCATACCATTTCAAATACTGAAGCTCTTCTTCAATTTGAAAACATTTTGACAGATTTATCTTCATTTTCTTGATAGAGCAGTGTACTTTGATAATTGTGCAAAAGGGTTTTTTTTCAATCTATCTGAATTGATAATATATTTCAAAATTACCAAACCACTGAGAATTGAGAACCTGCTGTGAGGTCAATTTCACAGATGAAGAAAGTTAAACAGAAAGGTGCTTTTGTGAAAAACAAGAATTTAACGTAACAGCGAACGAGGCAAGAAACTAGAGCAGTTGCTGATGTTGGAGACAGCAGCTCACAACACTGGCTCTTCAGACTAATACTTTCAGAGAAATATTATTTCAATCCTAGTATCACATGCAATATTTTACACCCTCAATAGTACCATTTATTCAAGATGAGGCAGCAGAGTGGTAAAAAGACATTCAGTGAGCGGCGATGCTATTTCATTTCTGTGAAGAAATGGCTAACACCCTATCTCCATGCCCAGTTAGCCCAATTCTCCATCCCACAGTAACTCCCACCGAGTGTGCCCCCTCTAATTCTCCCCTTCTGATCCTAATATCTCTCAATGCCTTCTATATTGCTTAACCACTGCTGTGGCAAAGAGCAGCAGAGGTACAGCTGGTTTGATGCTACACAGGCTGACTGGATAGCAGGCTGAGGGGAGAAGAGCTACTGGGGCCTCTGTGCCTCTCTTCTATCCACTTATTCACAAAACTAATTTTATCAAACTTTTACGGAACTGAACTATTAGGACAGGTCGCCTGTCAAATGAAAGAGGAGTTGATAGACTGGCAGCATGACTGCAAGAGTCAAGCCTCCCAGGAAGTCACACTAGCACAATACCTATGAGCCTTCTAGAACAACAATTCACCTTCTCCTCTTCTGCCAGTCACTGCCAACAGTAACTGAGAAGTCAGAAAAATGTCCTGCCCTCTCTGATCAAGTTAAGTTCATGCACTTTTTATCTCAGAGGTACATCTTCACACTATGTTAGTAGAATGAAATTCCAAGACAACATCAAGTTCATTTACAGGATTTATACATCATCCCAAGTTGTTTCCCTGCATTCTGTTTCTTTTTATTTCCATTGGTTTTAAGTACACAGCATTCCAGATTTTGGCAGTGGAAAAACTTTACCAACAACTCCAAAGTTAAATAATCCAGTACTCTTTTACTTGTGGCAGAACTGAAAAACAATGTAACTATTTCAGCCTGAATGCAGAAGTAAATGCACTCTGGCCATTCCTGTGGTCTAGATTTATATTTTAAGGACCGCTTCACACCCTTAGCAGGTGATGGCGAGCAATCCCATGACAAAGAACTCCTTCCCTTTCTTCCTAGCTAAGAAACGAGTTCTCAGCAATCACAACAGATCTGTAACACATTGTTTCCTCACTGCTGCTGAAACTGCCCTCCCAGTTGCTCTCTTACGGTCCCATTACACCCCCCAGATTAACTAATGCATCAAGAGATAGTCAATTATGAGAGCTGGTGTTTTCACATTGTCCTCAACCATGTTTTAATTCATAGCTGCTCTCCCCCATGCTGACACCTGTACCATACCATGCTCAAACATGAAAATACAGGCATGAAGAAAATAATCCAGCTTCTACGATAAGCATTTTGAAATACAGTATTAGGAAAAAAACAAACCACTGTGTGTATAGATCTATACATGACAATAACTCTCAGCTTCCAATTCCAATCAACACAATAATAAACACTTCTAGCAGGTAGCTGTAGCATCATGTGAACGCCCTGCGGTTCTCTTCCTCCCATTCCTCACTCAGCACTTCGATTCAGAGTACAAACATGGGGTGTGTGTTTCAGTACGGAGGCAAGCCTTCCAGACTGGTTTCTCCAGGGAAAAAGGCTATCATTACTCTTTCAGATGAATTTTTAGAACCAAGCCAGTATTAACTAAACTAAATTGCCACTAGCTGAAAGGAAAGATTATTCCAAACTCTGTATTTCACACTGGAGAGCTACTGGTCAAACAAAAAGACCTCACTACTATGATGTGTTAAAACTCTCCCTGTTGGCTGTTTGCCTGCTTACTTGTACCTTTATTAAGAACTGCAGATGGAGAATTTATTAACAGAAAAGTTAAAGATGTTCTTCAAATCATCAGTAGCTATTTGAAAATGGCATACAGACCATAAAAGATGTCTGAAATAGTCACAACAAGCCTTGTGACTAGTTTAGTAGTACCACTACTTATGATCGTCATGAATTTAAACTAAGCAGACAAAATAGTTTTGGTGACTGGTTAAAGAAGCTCAGCTATGAACTCATTCATTTTGATTCACGTGAACTCAATTTTGACAAAAGAATAATTAAAACTAAAAAAGATCCCCATCTCAATCACGTAAGATTCATATTAATTCTTCAATGTTCTTATTTTCAGTGACATTTTACCCATAACTGATGGACTTAGTAATCAATGAATTTAAATACAAGCTCTGGGTTTAGGAAAAAACAAAACAAACATGGAGAATGTGCTGTCCTTATATACAACAAGATGTTGACACATACTACTACAAGAAAATTTTACTCCCAGTACAATTTTTTTTTTTAATGCAAACAGGTTTTTGTCATGAAGACATCACCTATGCTTACTAGTTTGCTCCAGTTAGCATTTCTTCCAGGAAGAACTTTACTTTCCCTTATGCTGACACTAAAATACAACTAATAACAAAAAGGTGATTTATTATTTCATTAATGGGCTCTGAAAATATTTGCCACCTCAGACTATTACAGAAGCTGATTAATTATTTTCCTATGTATATGTGAAAATACATGTAAATATAACTCTGCCCAAGATCTACAGTAACTGGACTAGATGCAAACAATCAAGTGCTGTCTCATAAACAGCTTGTTGCTGTCCACTTGTAGGCTGTCCCCTTGCTATGCACACTCAAAGCTATCAGCCTTGTCCACAAATGCAAGAGTGCTACTACATTCTGCATCAGATTCTACACAAGTTACTCTTTTAGTCTGTCTAACAGTATGCTGGTTTTAAGTGGAAATATTAAAAGTTTGTAACTGAGATAGAATGAAATATTTGTGTTGTTTCAGCAAGGCTGAAAAAGCAAGCTGATTTTCTAGCCATTGCTCTTCTTTCTTCAGTCAGATTCCTAGAAGCACTTACCAGCCCTTCCAACCAACCAACCAAATCATTATCAGAAATGAAGCAAAAATTAAAAAAATCCAACTACCAGTATAGGTCATAGTAGAGAGTAACTTGAGTGTAGTGCTTCCTTTAAACTTCATATAGAAGCTTGTCAAGCAAAAAAAAAAAGTTTCTAGACCTTAATGATGGAAAAAAATTTTCCAAGTGTAACTTTTGAGTATCAGCCTAACAACACAGGCTCTAATTAGGACACAACTTACACAACTTAAAGAGAAATCATCGGGACATCGCATTTGAGTCAAACACAATTATCTTCAAATACACATGGGCTTATTTTCCTCTTAGAGCTACCAGAAGACATTAGCTAAAGCAACAGATCTCTACTCAGTTTGTTTATACAAGTTATCTCAAATTGTGGAGCAGAGCTTTCTGGTAGCTTCCCTTCCCTTTTCCTTTCCATCCACAACATTCAGTTGCTGTTTTGAAACTAGATTACAAACATTTCCTTTGCGACTCTCAAACTGAGAAAGCCCCGCGTTTAGTCTGTGCAGTTACTACCTATCACTGCAGTGTAGTCTCCCATTTCTATTTAGAGTTTCCAGTTGCTTCAACAAACAATTCCAAAAGCAAGTTTCTACTTGCAGGAGGGATACAAGAAGGGTTTACTGCTTTGCTGATGTGGTATTCACAATACAGATTTTTAAAAATATGTTCTTAAAATGAATACATCTAACAGCAAACATCAGAGTTTTTAAATAGCAACAATATTAGTGGGAAATTAAGACTTGTAGAAAAGGTGTAGTCTTAACTTGAAAAACTACATTGCTACTACTGACAAAATAGGTACTCATTTCAGTATTTGCTACACCCAGCTCTTGTATCTATTTCTAATATCCGGTTGGTTTTTTGTTTCCAGCAAACATCTGATCAAAGCAAATGGGAGTTATCTGCTACAGAAAACACCAGATGAATTCATCTGCCAATCTACAACTGTCCTTTGAAAACTTGAGAAGTTCTAGACAGAGCACTGATCATTCCATTTTCAACTTCCCATCATCTCAGACGTTTGTTTGTGCAAACCCCAAAACCATTACATACCTGCAAAACTTGTTCTTCTGAGGATGACTCAAAGAGATCCATTCACTTTGGTTAACAGTACCAAGTTTTTGGCTTGCAACAGCCAGGAAGATTCTGTCTAAAAGTCTCATGCACAACACCAAGTCCTAGCTAGGTAACACCAGTACCTTCTCTCAGTAATTTTATATTCAAGGGAAGAGAGTGAAAACCCCACCCTTCATAGAATCATTGAAAGTTAGGGGCTGGAATGGACCTCTGGAGATCATCGAGTCCAACCCCCCTTCACAAATGCGAAGGGTGAAACTGGTAAAAAGCTTTATAAATACAAAAGTTGTAAAACTTTTATTATCCTGTTTCAAAACCAGAGCCTCTTCAGTGTGACAAACAATGCTTTAAAACATGATGAACTGAAGCAAAAGATTATCCTTATCTTACAAGGATGAGTGAAAGTACAACCTACAACCTGCCCAATCTGTTGGAAGAATCAGGATTTGTACTCAAATACTTAGTAATTCAGTTTAGAAAGGGGAAGTCTTCAAGTGCTTCTGTTGCTCTGAATGACAACATAGGGCTCTGAAGTCTTACACTTTTTCAGGCACAAAATGAGAAACTATGTACCACAGTATCTGAGGCAGCAGTCATTAAGCCACAATATAAGAAAGGGATATTTATTGCTCAAGTACAGAGAGGTTATAAGCTCGGGGCAAATAAGCATCATTCTCATAAAATGGGTAGAGCACACAGGAACAAAATGTACTGACCACTTGACTTTGACATAAGGGCTGCATTTGACCTAAGGGCTGCTGTTCTCTACTCTAGTCCAGCAAATTGCTTCTACAAAACTTAACCTTTACAACCGTATCTCCTGCACTGAAAGAAATGCTTATAGAAACAAAAGAACAACATTTAAGGTAAGTTAACAACCTGTGAGCATGCTTAGCAAGCCTATTTCTGTTGCAGGTAAGACATGCAACCTGCATCTCATTTTAAACGTTCCCCTCACATTCTTTAACTTCTCACCTAATAAAACTGACCATACAACATCACCTGTTTGGTATCATTGCTTATAGGGAGTCTTCTGCTGCCAAGCACATATCAGAAGACTTCAAGTACCAAAACAGTCCTAATAAGTATAGATGAACCTTATTGCCCACTTCCTGGCATTTCCCAGCTACCAGCTCTGTAACCAATTGCACTCTTAGCAACAATATTATAACCTGAGATAGAACTTGAGATACTGTGGTGCTGCCGCACTTAGGGAGTTGTACATCACCTATGGGGTGGAGTTTGCAGCATTGTAAGGAAAAGCAGTGTAGGATTCATGCTACAAAACAACCTTCCTGAACTTCAACCAAAGCTCAGCAAAATACTTTAGCGTCTCAGCTGCAAGGTTATAAAGAAATTAATCCAAACTATTTTGACTATTAAATTATGAAGCATGACTGAATATATTACCCTAAGTTCCTCTGGCACTGAAAGAAGATGGCATACAAAGGCACTAGGTAAGTATAAGGCATCTAAAGAAAAAGACAGCAAGGAAAGCACTACGCGCTGATAACACAAAAGCCATGGTGGAGGGGAACAGCAGACAACAGTATCAATCCAGTCTTGCACTGCGAAACAAGACCTAACCACGAGAGGCCACAAGTTACACCACTGCCATCCCTAAATTCTTTGCTTAACGTTTCTGTCTGCATTTGAAACCATTAAACTGGAACTGAACAGAGAGAAAACAACAAAAAAAAATAAAAGCCTTTGACTCCAGAGCTATAGACTAGGATGACTGCCTGCCTGCTGTTTACCTGTAAAATCCTGTGACAAAATTAAACCCTTTAGGAAGACAAAGTCAAGCTATATTGAGCTATAAAGCTCCATCATGAAATGAAAGTGCATTGAACACGTATTTTCTCAACATGCTAACAAACCATAAGCAACTATAACCAGATGTGTGAAAGCATATGAATATCGTTTATACAGCTGCAGAATATACGGAATGCAAGACAGCAACATCATCAATAGAAGCATCTTAATTAAATGTAAGCTGCTAAAACACAGCAGGCCTCCCTGAGTAGCATTTCCTTCATAAAAATCTGGATTTAGTGACAAGATATTCCCCAATTTAAAGTGGCAAGTTCATAGCAACAGGATGTAAGAATCTGAGTCATCCAGTATACACTGAGTGTAGCAATGCTGTTTTTCCATAACATCAAAATGAACATGAAAGGAAGCTGTCTTGTTTTTCTAGAAAAAGGTCATACAATCCCCTGCTCACACTCCTTAAATTGTGTACGATTTCAAACTATCAAAGCCTTTATTTGGAATTTAGTAAATTATTTAATCAGTGAGATTGTGAAAGAAGCAAATGAACAACAATATGAAAACACAGTAAATCAAGTACTTCTCTTGTTCACGTCATCCCTCTAATTTTAAGGTCATGTTAATCCTTGAATGTCTACAGGATCGTTTGTCAGAAGGAGACAAGTGCACCTGGATGTTAATTTCTGTATACCTAATTCTCTGTTCCTGCATAACAAAAAAACTTTTTACCAGCCTTCAGTGAGATCAACCAACATTTCTGTTCAAAAACTAGTGGATGGGCAGGGAGGCAGGAGGGAGACACGATGAGAAAGCAGAAAGGAAAGAGTCAGCCAAAGTAGTAGAAAACAGGAAACTGTATTAGTCCTCAAAGTTGTAAGAAAAAAGTGTTCCTAACAAAAAAAAAAAAAAAGTCTTTCTGTAGGAACTTGCATTTTCTCTAACAGAGAATCACATCTACCTAAAAATCCTACACAAGTAGGATACTATTTTAAAACTTACAAAAGTGAAGGGAAAATACTCTTTAGGGCTATCCTAAATTTGAGGGGGGCTCTAAAGGAGCATAAGAGTAATTATAAAATAAATCTTCTCTGTTACCTACATAAAATGTAAAATAAAAGTACATTAATAAAGTGAAAGTTCTTTATTGTGCTTGTGAAGGACAAGGGCTACATCCATCACTTCTCATTTCTGATGTTCATTTAAATCAAACAGCTGGAGCCTAAGCTAAAAAAGCAAAAGTCTGAAAAGTCTTGGTTTGACAGCTCTTTCATTCTGGAACGGCTGCTTCAATACAAGTGACACCCGAATTTCTGTATTTGGAATTTTGAATGATTTAACTTAAAGGACTTGGTAGTTTTAGGAACAACCATGTGAAAGTTCTAATCTTCAAGAAAAAGGAATGACACTGGGCAAATACTTATTCATCTCAGGCATAAACTCAGGAATGTTTGTGAGAATATAGATGAAAATAGCAAAGGTTTGCTACGAGTAGTTACAGAATTCCTCCTCTTCAGTTTTCAAAAACAACAGACAATACAAGATTTTGATTCTTAAATTTATTTTTAGCAGGATGTGTGTACTAACGGATGGTGACATCATTAGAAGATAGGTCCATGTCCACCACCTGCAACAGAAGCTAGACAGATGTTAAAGAAAACAGTTTAACAGTTTAAGATGACACTACTTACCCAGAGCAGATTTAGGAAAGTCACCTACTAAACAACACAGTTAACTTTTGATGTAGACACGATAACTTATTATTTATCTGTTGTCAAAACTCCCTGTCCAGACTTAATGCGTACATTACCTTGATTTTGATGGGAGTCATGCACTTCTGTTTAGAAATAACTATTACAGAAACTCTTATTCTTAAAAAAAATACTCATGGGAAGATTGGTTATTCAAAGTTACTTACCTGTAAATATTCTTCAGAAGATAAAAGACCTGAAAATTTAGGTCTAAAGCTCCCATCTAAAGTTTAGAGTTAGCCAAGAACTCTCTGGGAATTCAAATTCTAATACTGTTAAACCAGTTCAACAGCAGGTAACATTTCTAGATTCCACTAGGAATACAACCACTTGTTTCTTACCATACCTGAGTGTTTAACAAATCAATAAGGTAGGACCTCAGCAATACACTTACAGACTGGTGATGCTAATTCAGAAAGAAATGAAGACTTGGTATGTTACAATCCAGAGACCATGTCATACTCAAAAAAATGTAAATAGCCAGAAGTCTAACAAAGGAAGCAAGCTAGTCTAGAGCAAATTCATTTCTGGTGAAATGAAACTCGAGAAGCAAAACGTAGGGGTAGACAGTTTAGGAAATACATTTTTCAAAGAATTTGGTGTGAAGCCCTTTTCCAGGGCTACTTCCACTGAGAAGCCAAGAAGCAAGGTTAAATCTGAGATAGGTTATTTCCTAACACTATAAAATCAGTGCCCCTGTTTCAGAAAATTAATGCATCTGGCTACAGGTATTTACATGAAAAGATAGTAATGTCTTAATAATAATAAAAAAATAAACTAAGTCAGCTGGTCCAATAGACAGTGTCATGAAGACATCCTGACCTTACATTTCAAAACATCAGGTTGTTTATCAGCCTGCACTTTCCAAACCAGAAGGCATTACTGGTAGTATGCATGAAGTCATTTCACTCAACACAAGTTTAGAAACTTTTTAAGGCTCTTATCCTTTACAATCTGTTGGCTCATAGCTCTTTATTGGTATCTGGGGTTGACACCATCTTGGCTCATAGTTCTTTATTAGCAACTCACATATATACCACAGTGAGTCTAAAAACATTCTTAGTGTACTTCAACATCCTAAGACCCCATCTGTTTAAAACAGACAATTACAGATACTGAACACCGTCTCCTGCTTTCTAAAGACCAAGCTCTGAAACCAGTCCAAAATTGGAAGTGTGCTGTATTAGAATGAGAGTCTTTAACAGTTTAAATAATTCAGCCAAGAAACCTGGTTTTAAGAACCATGACAGCCTGGGAATAAGCAATTGCTTTCTCTTACAGTTAAGAGCTCTTTGATCCACTAATACTGGGAAATGAAATTGTTTTGTATTTGTTGAAAAACAACCAACAAGGGTGCAATCTGTTCTTAGCTGCACTACATTTGTGATTTCTGATTAATCGAGCTCTCCTGTTTTTACAGAAGTATCACTTGTCTGAAGGACTTGTCACTGCCTTTTGAGCAACTCGTTACCCCAGTGGTCTACTACGCCCAGAGTCTAGCTGCTGGTAATGAACTCCAGTAAGAAATGTCTCAAGACAATCTGTCCTACACTGGCATTGTGGGAACTTGCTCTTCAAACACATTACACATACACAGGGGAAAGGTAGGGCAGGTGATGAGAAGCTTAAGGCTTCCTCTTCTTTATTCTTCCAGGCTCCATTGTGCAGCTGAATCAGTTGCTACTGCAACCAGCACTACCATGCATACCATCTATCTTACACGAAGTTGGTTGATACTCTTCCCACAAGATAAACACAGTGAAGTTGATAAAAAAAACCTTCATCAATTGCTTTTCTGTGAGGCATAAACAAAGGAAGTCAGGAGAGTAGTCTAGGAATGACACAACTGATCTGAATAATCACTTCAGATACATCATAAACAGCATTTTCCTGAAGAGACACCATAAAAATCTGAACTCAAGGTATGAAGTTATGAAAGGGTAAGTAAACCACAGAGTGAAGAAAACGTTCTTGACAGGCCTACATGATGAAACCTGAAAAGCAATTAGTTTGTGCACCCTGTATGCACACGCTGCAGTTACAGGGCACCACAACTGTCCAGCTGTCTCCCCATGTAAAAGGATGCAGCTTCACATCTATACTGCAATACTCAAGTTATTGCTGGAATCTATGTTTCAAAGCTGAGACAAGGGGTTTAGGAAGCAATAAGCATGAAATTATGGACGTATTTAGAGTATGTGGGATGTTCAACAGAAGGCTCGATGGTGTTACGCAGTAGGAAAGGAAAACACATGACTGGTAATAGCGATGAACAGAATAACTTACAGGATCATTTGGTCATAGTGAATTGTTCACTCTGCATCCTTCTTTATCCTGTCCTAATGGTGCTACTGCTGCTAATCAGCTGTATTAGAAGCCAAAACTACATTTTACTGGGTTTAATGGATGCCTGAACAAGGTTAAAAAGTTGTGCTGAAACCAGTAATTCTTATCCTTTAAGTGGTTCACAAACCTACATGTACCAGATAGATCAGTCTATTCACTCAAAGGATAATGTAATACATAACTAAGACTTAAAACAATTAAGAACAAGGAAAAAAAACTACTCTGTGAAGAATTACGTTTGTACTATTCAGGGTAAGACTTTCTATCTGCGCTACTAAAACTAAGTCTGTACATACAACGAAGGCTGAACAGGCTAAAACACAGAAAGACAACACTGAAGAGATGACAGTTCTAACATTACCTAATGTTGAGCTGGTTTACTAGATTTAGAATACTAGAAACAAAAGAAATCTTGTTAACAGTGTGTGGGAAGCAAAGACCTAACAGTAGCAATTAAATATTTACCTTTGGAGAGAAAAGTTGTTTAGGCAAACTAAAAACATTTGCAAGAATAAGCTTTAGTGAAGAATGGACTAAAACAAAACATTACGCACTTCCAGCTTATGTTCCTTCTCTGCAAGGAATTCTTTTTGACATCGGAGAAAGTCCGACAACATTCGAGTTAGCTGTTTTCTATCATCTATTTCAGCTGCCAACCTGCCATTGTAATCCGCCAGCAACATACATGCATCATCTACCATTTTGGAAAGTTGCTCTCCAGACTCCTTATCTAAAAAGCAAGCAGAGAAAAATAAAGCATGATTTCATTATATACCATTAAGTTCTCAGACGAGCATTTCAGTTCCTGGATTCCCCAACCCTCACCTGTTATTCTGTCTAACAGGGACACATCCTGGACCTCTATAGGCAAAGAAGCTATTCTCTGATGAACTGCTGCATCCCCAGAGGCAGCGTTTTCTAGTTCTTGTAATGCTCTAATGAGATCTGTGGTCTGAAAAAAGCATGCAAGATTGAGAACTAGTTTAAACAAACAGATTCTAGTAGAAAACAGTATTTCACAGTAAGCTTATGGAATAAATTTGATGGTAAATTTAACAGCATTTATATATCAGCACTATAGAGACATTCTTATCCTCAGACAGAATAAAACCAAGTCATTAATTCTCGGAACAACATTGCACTGTTCCTAGTTTTAAAGGTCACCTTCCTAAAATAGATTTTTTCATTTAAATTCTTGGTATAGGACTACCTATAAATCTTTTACTTGTGACAGTAGTTATTATTTTACAGTACCTTTCATTTTAATACACATTTTTGAAATTTTTTCTTGTAGTTTTGCTTCACTATGGCATCAGACTAGATCAGTGCACTTCTTTTGGAAGGAGGGCTGATGTTCATAGAAGCCCCGCTGTGTTACAGAGAAACATACTAAATTTTTAGTATTTGAAGACAGTCATTCCTCGGGGTAACAAAAAGCCTTATGAGATGGGGCAGTACCATAACAGAAAACCCACAAGAATTATGAAAGCTATAACAAAGAACTTTTCCCAATCATGATGACTGCAACATTGAGAAATGTTTTACTGATAAATCAATTCTAATACATGCACTACCTGTTACCACCCCAGAAACCAAATGAGAACCTAAAACACTGTAGAAAGAAATGCTGAAATCCTGATGTGGATGAAGCCAGACATACAGTTCATACATTGTGGTTTAGTATCAAGCTGACTAAAGTTACAGCATGCTCCACTTGTAACCTAAAGTACTGTGAAGAAAAGTTTCAGGTGTAGTCAGCTTTGCTCAGAAACAGTATCTCATTGAAAAGAGAAACAGACACCACTCAAAAATAAGAGCAACTGAAAAATTCTACAAACCATACGCAAATACAGAATTTTATAAACATGCTTGTACCTGTGGAGGGTCAGTGGGAGAACCTCGAGGTGAACAGTTATTTTCATCAACTTTTATCTGTTCATATGTGCGCTTCCTCACCTTTCTGTCTCCATCTAAGTGGAAACAGAGGAGTCAGGGAAATAATATTTCAAAGAGGACACTGAGTCTTCATACACACACAAAATACTTACACAAAGCTTGCCTAAGTTGTTCTAATACATCATTTTCATAAACAGACCTTTCTTCCCAGATAGAGAGCACTCGGCCAAGGTGTTTCTTACAACTCTCATCAGACTCACTGTTAAAAAGGAAAAACCAAATGTCAGCAGTAGGTACACTGCTGCCATACGATTATCTTTCACAGCAGGACCGTGGCATACCATAGCAATATCAAAGTATCAGAAGTCCAACAATTGCAGAAAACAAAGTTACATTTTAAAGAAAAGAAAATAAAGACCAGTTCAAGATGTCTTATGTCAAGATGCCATAAAAAAAGGCCAACACCTGACACCCTCTTTCTGTTTGCTTGCTCAACCCATAAACCTGGAGGTCTGTAACCCTATTATGCAAACACTGCAAATAGGTACTGTGTGAAAATAATTCTCTACCAAGACTCCAACAGTCTCATGCAACGAGACAAATGGCTGCTGCAGGAAAAACATGCAACACCAGTAAGGAAATGTATCAAAGTGTTGGAGCATATGAACACATACTGAAAGCAAAGCTTAACCTAAGGCATAGCTAAAAGCTTTCAAAGGTAAAAGGGACTGAATGCACAGGACTTACTATGTAACTTCACCCAGCAGCATTAAGACTATCCAAGATCAAAAGAACTCTAAATAAATTTAAAAGACTTCAAAAAAAGGAGTGGCTGGGTCAGAAAAGATGAACTGCAGACTTCTCTAAACACCTGTCAAATAGAGCATGATGAAGGACACTGCATGTAAGTTTACTGTACCTTGAAACATGCTTAAAAGCCTCCACTATTACTGGAGCAAAGTCTTTCGTAAATTCTGGTCCTTTCCTTTTGCTGTTCTGTATGACGTCATTGGCCAAGTACAGGAATGTCAGCTTCCTATTTGGTTTTGCTAACAAAAAGAGTGATAAACAAGAATCATTAGAAATATTAATTCCTCCAACTAATATCTAATTATCCACGTTTATACTAAACACAACAAACCCAAATCAAATGTGTTTCTCCTACTGTCACTACTGCGTACAACATTTTACTTGAATTTCGTATTTAAAAAATGTGAAAAGACCTTGATCACTTATTGGCTTTTCCCTCCCTTTTGCTGTAACTCTTTGCTCATATTCTTCCTCCTTCATAATATGACACAAGTTTCCTCTAGAACCATCTCCACAAATAAACAGAAAAAAACCGTGATATTCCAAGTGTTCTTCAACCCCCAGCTATTTTCAGGTGTCTCCCTGAGCCTTGTGCAGTTTTCTGTTTGGTAGTCTTCATGGATTTCTTCCAAATACTTCAGCTTCCTTTGAGCCTGCATAGATTTCTTACACTCAGAAAGTCCTCTGACAACAAGCTTCACAGATCCACAACCATTCATATGAATAATCTACTCCTTTTGGTTTGAATTTCACTCAGTCTTATATAAACACCCCTTCCTCTCACACTGGAGCAAACTGAAGGGTCAATCCCTAGACAATCTCTACATATCACTATGATACTTCACCCCTGCAAGCTGTAATAACAGGAAAACATTTTCAAAAAAATCCCCTTTAGGCTGCTGTGGTGTATCTCTTCTCCAAGTCTCTTAAGGATTCTACTCCATTCCCATTAACATGCAATAGATTACAAGCTTCCAATTCACAAGTTCCTTTGGACAATTTATTCCATGTTTTCTAGATGTTCATACACAGGTATTTTCATTTACCACCACACTTCATCTGATCTTCATTAGTCTACAGGTTTCTCAGAGCTGCAACTCTTATTGTAACACTTCTTGTGTTAACACCAGAAAAGCTTTTAATATCCATTAACAGCACACAGCCTCAGTGTGTATCCTCTGACCTCTGAAAGAGGCTTCTCTTGAAACACAAGATTTAAGTTTTTCCTGCCCTCTCAAGGAAAGCAGCACTGTGGCAAAACCAATCTAACCTTTCTTAAAACCTATGCTTAGTTCTCAACAAGATTTGATTTTGTCCATTTCTACTCCAACCTTTCAAAGGTGCAAAACCACCATCCTCACATACAACCAGAAATGCTTATGAGAATAAATTTTGCACTACAGAGACTTCTCTGAAGGATTTCTCCTTGGAGTACTGAATTTTTCCCATCCTCTTTGACAGACATATCCCATAAGTTTAGGAGAATTCTGGATTAAGTGGAACAAAAAAACAAACTGTGTTAAAAGTAAAAAATGTACCTATCTCTTAGAAGCAAGTCAAACTAAAAAGTGGCAAAAAAGAATTAGTTTGGAAGTGCTGGACACAAGGTAGATCTATTAAAACTCTGCTCCAAACAGTGAAGCCACTGCATGCAAACAGCCAGGCAATTCATCTATTTGGGTCAAAATCTGGCTAAACTATAGTGCAGATTTTATAAACTTATGCTACTTAGTTTCTGTATTAAAAAACTGACTCACAATACAGCAGCATATCTGCCATCCATGTTTCAGGTAAATCATAGTTCTGACACATAAAAGCTCTGAATTATTCAAAGAGAGAATCTTAGAAAAAACATCTTGTCTCATGTGTGCACCAAAATTAACTAGCATTTACCAAATATGACCTTGCCCACCTCATCCATTTCTCAACTGAGCCCAGAATTAGGACTCAATGTCTGTTTACTGTAGTAAACAGATCAATATGCCATGCTTGGGAAAAGCATACTAAACCCCAGAAAGTCACTTTTGAGCTTATTTCCTCTAGTGCTAACTTTTCAGCTTCCTACTACAATTCAACAGAAACAAAGCTGCATATAAGGAACAAAAAAATCCCCAAAACACTATTAAGCTACCTGTGGCTTTGGTGAGAAATTCAACTAACATGCTACTCTTATGTTCATAAAGAACATAATGAAGTTAAATTTTATTTCTCTTGCTGTAAGAATGCTCTGCACAAAATCTCAAAGCTCAAAGTTATGCCTACTCTTAAGAAGTGTTGTCTTCCACTTCACAAATCTTTAGGAGTTACATGCTGGCCTACTAATGCTCTGCCTTACCCACAAGACTGAAGTGCAATGTAACCTTTAGCAACTGAGGTTAACAACTCTGAGCTAAGGAACCTCACAGTGTTCTATTGCTATTACGGCTGTAAATTAACCATTGAAGTCTGAAATACAAAATTAAATTCCAGACCAGATCTGTTCTTAAATAAGTAAATAAATAAATAAATAAATAATCATAGAATGTTAGGGGTTGGAAGGGACCTCTGGAGATCGAATCCAACCCCCAAGAGATAGATATGTATATCTATCTCTTTAAAGCTTCTCTTCATTAGCAGTGATACTGACTTTTTAGTCCTGGGCTTTGATATACCTCAAAATACGAAAATGGATCAAAAAGCAGTTAGACTATTTAAAAGTGTCCTCAATGTATGGCAATGCTATTAGCAAAAGCCCTCCTACTGTCAGAAGAAAATAAAAGAAAAAAAGGTAAGATCTTAGGTGTAAGAAGGATCTGGACGGCACACACTATCAGAGTGTATAGTGTCACAAGTAGGTAGCTCAGAGTATGCACAAACAGCACAGTCTGCAAACACAAAAGCGTTAAGAAGGCATCCACGGTGGACTGAGCCATCTTTCCAGCAGCTCCGTGCTGTGTTCAGATAACTTTCACTTGTTTCCATTAGATTTACTATTTACCCATCAAAGTGGCTCCCTGAAGTGCTGGATTCAGAAATGTTCTAACAGGGCAACAGTGCTGGTTGATATAGGGCCATATGAAGTAGTTTACTCTTAAAGCATCCGCAATGAGACTAACTGGGGTTAGCACCTCAAATGAAACCAAGTCTGTCCCAAAAGTGTACTTGTCATATTTAAATGTCAATGAACACTTGACAAGTATTCATGGTATTTCACCTGCAACTAGCATAATCAGGCATCTATGCTGGAGAGACGTGGCATCCTCATTATCAAGTCTTAGTTTTTGGCAATCTATACTTTTTAGGAACATATACTTAATAGCCTGATATGGCTATCCTGGTTCTCTACCAGTCCAATATAGATGACCTGACATTGTATGCTTGAGTCCATAATAAAGAACTCTGATGAGCCACCACTTCAATGCAAGAAAGTATTCTACCTTGGAAGGCAGCAAGCATGCTATTTTCACTGAGGTTAGCTGGCAATCAAAACCAGCATAAATCACCCATATTTGTCTTCTCCAGGTTTACCTCCTGGCTTTGGGAACTGAGGTCCCATGGAGACTGCTAGGAACACGCCCATCAGTTTCGTGCTCTTCTACACCTCTCCCCCCTTGAGCTGAGAGATATTTGCTGTCTTAGACATACAGGAAGAAACTACAGGGAAGCACACAAGCGTAAGGGATTTCATTTACATCCCACTACCAGCATATATTAACCCATCTGAAAACACTACATCAGGCTTTAACCTTTTACAAGACAGCTCTGCTACGCCAAGTGACCCTGAATGAAAATACCATTTAACAAGCAGTTTTGAGAAGATGAGCATCAGTAGGTTAAAAATCCCACAACAGTCTTCAGCATTAAACAATTTTTTTTTTTTTTAACCAAAGTTCTATAATACAGATTCACATAAAGATTTGGCTCAATTGCTTTTGATTTATGTTAATCTACACACATGCAGCAGAATATGAGTGTCAGCACTTCTTCCTGTGTCATAATACACTCCACACCTTTGCAAGAGAAGTGACACAACATGACATCTTTGTAAACACCTGAGAAGCTTTCAAGCTTTTTAAGGCCCAATTCATCCTTTTTAAGTCAAACAGCATTGAAACTTGAGTGCAAGATCACTAACCCTTCAAACTGAGAGCTAACCTGAGTTTTTATGCAAGTTGAGTAAGCGCAGCATCTTCAATAACACGACTGAAAGCTTATCTGCAAAGAGTCACTTGAGAAGCTACCACCAAAAAGGGCAACTCAAAGAGAACATAATCCATAAAAGACATGTTGTACAACAAGCGCTTAATCTTAAAATTAGTTAACCTTCTGTTATGCAAACAATAAACTAGGCGTTCAATGCTGTGTTCAGTCTGATTCTCCCAGTGAATTTTGCCAAGGTTTGAGAGCTGCTGTCTTCTTCTCCGAGAGGAAAATGAGACTGCTCACAGAATGTGTTGGAGGGTCCAACTATCTTGACTTTGAGTTGGAGGCTAGAAGACAAAGGAAACAC
Organism: Eurystomus gularis; assembly: GCA_013400335.1. NCBI lineage: Eukaryota > Metazoa > Chordata > Aves > Coraciiformes > Coraciidae > Eurystomus > Eurystomus gularis. The sequence continues at coordinate 156,725 of VZZY01001534.1, forward strand.
AGCATACAGCCACTGCTGGGAAAGAGGCCATCAGCATCAAGTTACCAGAGATATGAGAAAGTTGGTCACAAACCAAGGAAACCATTCCAACACTATTACTCTGCAGAAGCTTCCCACTGCCTTTAGTGTATCCTGAATTACCTGAACACACAAAACCAATTCCTGCCTTGCCTGGCTGGCACAACACCAGGATGGCTATGAATCGACAGCAGATGGCTATGAAACAACAACAGTTTTAGGATGGGAAAAAGTCACTGCACTTAAGTATTCAGAATGAGAATGATGAAAGATGGGCAGGTACAGGTAAGATACCAGGACATGAGTGGTACAGCAATAAATGAATATAGATTTGTAGACACTGCATTCTTTCAAGACTAATATTAGGGAGTTAACTAGTTAGACTGGATTACACAATCCAAATGTGTCTATTTTAAGTGAAAGATTCTTATATTGCTAATCTGTTGCTCCTGACTGTAGGTAATTCTGTAAATCATATATGCAGCAAATACATTTCTCTACTCAACCCACATTCACCTGAAGTTCTGCCTGTTGTTGCTTGATCTCCCAATGTTTCTGCATCAATAAGAATATTCACGTGGATAAGCAGGAAGGTACCCATCTCCATCTTAAGTATCTTACTTGCCTCCTCAAGAACACCTACTAACCAGTGAAATCAGTAAGCCATAGTTCTACTTCTTTGAAAGAAAATCTATTTATTCTCTCAAGTGTGTCTCATTGGTCAATGACACTACACCACCACTAATGAAAATAATCTTACAACAACCAGGAGAGAAAAGTCCTTCTCTCAGCAGAAAAACTACACTGTATAGTACAAAAAATAATTGCTTTAAATCAGGAACTTGTTTCCTGGAATCCACTTCACATTTGCAAAGCAATATATTTCTAGCACTTCTGGCTGTGGCTCTGCTCCAAAGCAACACACTGCATACCAGAGTAATTCAGACATGGTACACCTTTCCAATCCGGTTTCAATTCTGCTAGGCCTTCTCCATTTGCCAACTAAGATCCTCTGTCTTCCAATTTTCTGCAGCACTGAGCAACTTCCACAACAGCCACTAGTGTCAGGAAAATGTATTGCATCAATGCCAACAGTTGCATGGAGTGATGACCCAAACACTAGCACAGGTCCAGCAGCAGAAGATGTAGACAAATAGCTACAAATAAGTAAAAATAGTCACTTCTTCTACCACCGAATGACTTCAGCACCCCAAAACAAAAAACCTTCAAGCATAATAAACTGGAACAGCAGGTGAACTGGCAGAGTTGACTGCCAAAAATACTTCCCTATGCAGCAGCCCAGATGTACTTAAATAACTGTAGCTGTCTTAGAGATGATATACAATGGCTGTGCTAACCTGGATACGCTTTGCAGTGAAGACAATGATCGGTGTGACACGGGTAGGGTGCCAGATGACAGCCAGAACAAGAGATCAAGTGACTGGGGGAGGGGATGGAGCCTGTGTGTGCTCAGCATGAGTTTCTGAGACTGACTAACCTATGAGGTGCCATGTCAGGCTCTGAGGAAACAGACACCTGAATCTGACATTAGGATTAAAGAGAATTACAACTATTAAAAAATCACTAGGATGTAACTACCTAACAAGTGACAGAGCTGGACCTGGAATAGCTAGCAGAAAATGAGTTGACAGTAAAAGAAGGTATTACAGACAACTAACTGGATCTTGAAATAAAATGTGCCATTATTACCAAACTAAAATATTTAGCAATTTTATTTTCCCCTTAAAAAAAAAAAGGCCTTTTAACCCAGTACAGCAAATACCACATGAAGCCTACTGAACAAGCACTCAGTATTCACCCTTGAAGGCTGACGCTTTGACTTACAGAATTGAAATTTTTCATTTCAAAACAAAGTACATAAACAACCAACAAACCCCTATAGTTGCAGAGAACCCTGAAGCCAGGAACCAAGAGATGTATGCAAGAGAACATACCTGATTTGCAAATAACAAGTCTCTACAGCCTCCATCTTAGAAAAGCCTCTTCAAGGGGGTTCCTAAGAGCTTTCTCAGCAGCCATTCAGTGGCTGCAGGCTTACACAACGCAATCATATGTGTAATGCCACCATTTAGTTTAAAAAAAACACCCTGCAAGTCCACCCCTCTATGGATACAAAAAATTAAATATTTTAACGGGCCCATCAGCTGCATTTTGGGAATAACTGATGTCTTCACATTAGTTAATGTACTACTTAACTACTTAAATATTGAGTAAGCTTAGGACTACTAAGTAAGTATTTGGGTGTTACACTTCATACATCTGAAATCTAGCTGAAGCAGGATCATTTTCCTCAGTGCACATTTTTCAAGCCTTTACAAAAATTTCCCTAACCCCCACTCAAAAGGTCTCTGTAAAATAATTAGGTTATGTGGCAATATTACCGAAGAAGTTAATCCACACAAATTATTCTGAAGCAGTCACGAAGCTGCCATACCACAAGTATCAAAGAAAAAAAGCCATATTTTTCTAGAACAAAAATCCAAACCGCATGAGATTCTTATGTTAGTAAGACATTTACTACAAATGAGGCACTGAAAGAGTAGCCTCCCCACCAAATTATTTATTCCATAAATCAACTATGAAATTCAAAAGAATGCAGACTCATGATCAGCATAAGCCAGTGCTAACACAGCCTGTGGCCTAGTGATGGTATCTTCCATCTCCTTTGTGCCAGCACCAGCTTTCCATCAGGGATCTCATCTATTTCAAAACTAATTACTGGTTTTGCTGGATTTTCATTGGCAGCACAGCACAAGATACTATCAGCAAAACAAAACAAAGAAATATTTAAAGACATATTTAACCAGCAGCGAAGTGGAATAGGAGCTGTTCTGTTGTCATTGTAGACCTCTGCTTATCTGTCAAAACAGGAGAAATCTTTGTTATTTCATTACAGTTGTCATTTAAGTTAAAGGCATTCTACAAATCTTCTCATCATTTTACTCATAAATGAACAAAAGATCAATGAACTACAGAAACTATTTTCCACTAACAGTAATGTATAGGGGGAAAAAAACCAACAACGAACACCAAAATGTGGAGTCCCTTGAGTGACACCTGAGTGGTTTTACACAGATGCAGACTTAGGGGGACTTAACATCCCAGGAAGAGCCCCAGCTCTGCCAGGGCCCCACCCCAGTGCCACAGTTCATCCATATGCTTTTCATTAGCACATGTTTGAGGTCAAGTGATTAAACAGCATGTCTCTACACTCACCTCTCTTAAAGTATATAATATGCCATTACTTAGGATAATTTCAAACTACTGGTTGTATAAGTAGACATCCTTTCCTTAAATATTTGTGACAGTTACTAGGAGTGTCTGGACAATTCCAAGTGATCAGTACTTTCATAACAGTCGATTTTAGAATATATTACACTAGCTTTCCTCCAACTTTTTATTTCTAAGAATAACTATGAATTCTACACGCCAGTATTTTAAGAACTACATATAAAAGCTACAGTAGTATTAGGGAAAAGGCATATATGCATACTCCTGAAGCAGTAAGTTACATCAACTGTGTTGATAACTTTAGCAACACCAGCTTTCAGCAAGACAAATCCAATGTTACATAACTGCTCCAAGTTATGACAAAGATAGCAAGTTTTGCCCTATTCTCCAAGTTTACATCTAAGTGCAAAAATTCACAAAGAGAATAAATGAAAGTTCAGCTGTAGAAAACCTCCAGATGAAGGTGTATGAAACCAATGATCTGTAGAGATGTCCTAATATGGGACCTGAACACTACCAATTAACTCAAGTAAACAGAAGGGGATTGAGATTTTGCTGCGTGAGTTATATGCATATTTGAAAACCTCCCCAGTTACCTCAAATCTGTGATATAAAGACAATGACTATTTAAAAAAAAATAAAAGAATCGGAACCAAACATTTAGAAACAAAAGAGCTGTGATCCTAGCACTTGTTTTCATGAGTAACTAAAGACATCTTCAGAAAGGCTCATGTAACCTGACCTGATGCAAGGGATCTTTTATGAAAACTGAAAGCATCCAGAAAAAAAACATAGTATCATCCTGTATTGTGTTCAACTCAGTCATATAAGATTGCACAAGCCTGAAAGGAAGAGGCAATAAAAAAGGAGTACCATGAAAGGAAATAAAATTTAGGAAGACAGGGTTTAATTTTCAGTTCCAGGACACTACTGGCTACAAATAGCAGCAGACAATGCCAATAGTTTGTGTCCATGCTCCCCCAACAGAGATTATTTTCCTTTTGGGTAAAAGGGAAATCATTTGCTACAGCCTGAATGGTGAGCAAGTCAGGAGCCTTTAACTTACTCTATTTTTGGCCTTATTGCCAGTGCTCTGCTTTGTGATGTTTTATGCAAGTCATTTCACCAAAGCATACTGGTTTTCCTTCTCATCTTCCACATATTGTCTGCTTCGACCACTAAATCCACCCTCTGAGGATTACAGACCCTCTTACAATTCTGTGCTGCAATTAGCAAAGAGTGAGGACTGGGCAAATGTAAGCTAACATTTATGAAGCTCAACTACTATTATCAGAGATAGAAAATTAAAATACCTCCCACTACGCTAGCTTCAGATGAAGTGGTACAGGAACACAGGAAAGAATGAACACTTCACATAAGGCCTAAAACCCCAGAAAAGGTCCAGGATCCTGAAAGCAACTCCTACAGCAGGCACACTATTACTTGCTTTCCACAGACCCTTGAAGGTTGGCTTCCAAAAAGGTCACCAGAAAAATCTTACTTAAAAGCAGAAAAAGCTGGATGACAACTTCAACAAACTGAAGATAAAACCAGTTATAGCAGCTGTGCTCATCCAAAGTTTTAAACAGGCTGAAAAGTGGAAGCTGATACTGAAAGCTAAGAAAAAGCAAAGCATTCCCATGAGTTCTTAAGATCACAGAATCACACACAATGGCCTAGACTGGAAAAGGCCTTTAAGATCATCAAGTCCAATCATTAACCTAACACTGACAAGTCCTTGACTAAACCATATCCCTCAGCACTGCCTGTACATCTTTTAAATACCTCCAGGGATGGGGACTCCACCACTGCCCCTGACAACCCATTCCAACGCCTGAAAACCCTTTCAGTAAAGAATTCTTCCTAATATCCAATCTAAACTTCCCTCGGCGCAATTTGTGGCTGTTTCCTCTTGTCCTAAAAGATAGTTATCCTTGCTTCTCAATGCCACCTTCAAACATGTAGCCCATGTTACAAACATCTCATTTCTCCAATTAGTCAAAGACCACAATAAGAAAATTATGCTAATACTAAAGGACTGACCATAAACATTTCAGATTATTATAAACTGGTATTGTGCATGTTAATTAAAACAAACAACCAAAAATCTGTGCCCATTAGTTTAAGATACCTTTCTGATATCATTCAGAGCAGCAAACATTCAAATTGTTTGTTTAGAAGACTCAGAAACAAGACATGTTTCAGAGCAGATGGTAGATCCATCCATTTCCTCTCAGAACAAGAAAGCTTGCAACAAACATATAGTGAAAATTTGTTTATTTCGTAAGATGAAATGTCACCAAATGTGTCTTTCTTTAGGCAATTGAAAAAAATAATTTAACTCACGCTTGCAAGTTCAAAAGACTGTATTTCGTAGAAAAAAAGGATATTTTAAACAAAAACACAGTAGCCATGTGAAAACTTAAGAGTGTGCAGGAACATATTTCCATACTATACTATGAAGTTTAGTATTACTTCATACTCAAGATTTTTAAGGGTAGTTCAATCCATTTGCTATGCAAGGATATTTTTCTCTTTTTTTCTTTTTTTTTTTTTTTAAATGAGTCAACTTAAGATCAAGTTATTTTCTAGTTTGGTCAAATAAACCTTCACATGTCAATTCTGCCTTTCAGCCCCTGAAAGCAGCACAGAGCTGTAGGTTCTTCCCTGTTAAAAGGAAACCCACATAAGAATCTAAGTTTGCACACTCAACAGCAAATACTCAATACAGCTGAAGAAGCCCACGTTATTATGCTAACATCAGTATTAGCCATCTGGTAAAACCACAAAGTAAAAAAAAAACAAAACAAAACCAGACATTTTTGACACATTAAAACCCCAGAGTATTCCCATCCTCAGCTGTCCTACAAGGCTAGTTACTGGCACGAGTGGACAAAGCCACAGTGTCAGAAAACTCAAGTAGTATTACAGCTAACCATCGTCACAGATGACGAAAAACAGTGCCTAAAAAGAGTCGTCTCGGAAGAGCCATAACTACCAGTATCAAAACAAAAAACCTTAAACCCCATGCTTGCCGTCTTCCTTCCCTTTTCCCATTTTCCCCTCTCCTTCCAGAAAAAAGGGAGACAAAACGGGAAAAATAGCCTTCTCAGCGGCATCTCACTGAGAGGAAGGGAAACGGGAGGGAAACGAGAGGAGCCATGGGAGTGAGAGAAAAAAGAGGGAGGAAAAGCACCTCCCAGTCATCAAGAAACTCAGAAGTGGCGTTTAACATTCGCCCCAGTAGCCCCGTTCTCCCGAGGTGCTGGGCCGTGCCCGCCCTTCCTTCCCCTCTATCTCTCTCCTCCACAGCCCGACAGGCTGAGGAGCCCGGCCATCCCCCCCTCAGCAGCCCTACACCGAAGCCGGCGGCCTCCTCCTCCCGTGGCCACGCCGGCCGCCGCCTCCCCCAAACCCACCGCCTCCGAGGAAGGCCCCACCCGGCACCCGAGGGCGGGAAAAGGCCCCGCGGCGGCGGCCGCGCCAGCCTCACCTTTCCGCAGCTCCCGCTCCCACACGCTGACGATGAGCGCCGAGTGCTTGCGATGGTGGATGAGCCACAGGCTCAGGGTCTGCACGCTCTGCTGCGAGTTGCTCAGCTCCGACAGCTTCCGCTCCA
>VZZY01001535.1:0-20331 GCA_013400335.1 Eurystomus gularis
TGGGTTGAGGCAATCCCAAGCATGAATACGGGCTGGGAAGAGTATGGATTGAGAGCAGCCCTGAGGAGAAAGACTTGGGGATGCTGGTTGATGAAAATTTCAGCATGAGCTAGCAATGCACGAGTGCAGCCCAGAAAGCCAGCCATGTCCTGGACTGCATCAAAAGAAGTGTGGCCAGCAGGTCGAGGGAGGTGATTCTGCCCCTCTACTCCACTGCAGGTGAGACCCCACCTGGAGCACTGTATCCAGTTCTGGAACATCCACCACAAGGAGGACATGGACCTCTTGGCAAGGGTCCAGAGTAGGGCTGGAACACCTCTCCTAGAAGACAGGCTGAGACAATTGGGCTTGTTCAGCCTGGAGAAGAGAGGATCCAGGAAGACTCTATTGCTGCCTACCAGTATCTAAAGAGGGCCTACAAGAAGGCTGGGGAGGGACTTTTTACAAAGGCCTGTAGTGATAGACAAGGGGTAATAGTTTGAAACTGGAAGAGGTAGATTTAGATTGGAAATTAGGAGGAAATTCTTTACTCTGAGGGTGGTGAGGCACTGGAATAGGTCAGCCAGGGGTCTGTGGATGCTCCATCCCTGGATGTGTTCAAGACTAGGCTCGATGGGGCCTTGAGCAACCTGGTCTAGTGGGAGGTGTCCCTGTCATGGCAGGGGGGTTGGAACTATATGATTTTTGAGGTCCTTTCCAACTCAAACCATTCTATGATTCTATAAAACCTTTCCTAAGGTTAAGGTGCAGTGTATCACAGCATATTCCAAGGATAAGAAAGGAAAATTACTGGGATACATAAAGTAGGCTGTAGAGAACCATGAGGAAGAACACACATAACTGAAAAAAACCCTAAAGTCTTGTACGGTGCATTGAGAGGGAGTGGGGCACGTAACAGAAAATGACAGGTGAGAAATGCTGTGAAGGTGCACAAGCCTGTATCTGCTGGCATTTTTCTATTTCTAAGTATATACTACTATATGATTTTAAGTTCATTGGTTGTTTATGCACTATATAATTAATCTTAACTATACGATTTATTCTTAATTTGTTGATGGTTTGTTTTTTTTCTGAGTAATAAGCTTTGTTGAGAAAAAGGAGCCTTTTTTTTCCAGTTCTGCTATAAAGAAAAGGGTGCAAGGAAAGAGCATTTGTTCAGGGCTGCCACTCTGTGACCAGTAAAAGGCTTTGGTTTCAGACCTGAAGGAAGGCTTGCATTAAAAAAACCCATGTTTCCTTTCCTAATCAATTGATTTTTTTTTTTGTTAGTCTCTCCTTTGGCCTTTAAGGAGTAGCACAAATAATTTATTCTAGGCTGTATGACTGTGCTCTATCTAGGCATATACTAAAAGGAGATGTTCAAATTAAAATGTAAATTTGGTATCTGGATTAACATCTTAGATATGCATCATTTTGCTGGGCTTTGAATAGCTGTGGTTTAAATAACCAAAAATAGTGAGTGGGAGAACTTGTATTCGGCTCAGTGGGTTTTGGATGAAGCCCATTTGCATTGCGATCAGTACTCTAAGAGCTATCTGCTCCTCCCAGCCTTCTGCACTGTACTGGGCATTTGCAGAGGCTGCTTTTGGAGACAGGATTTCTAGATACAAGAACATTTGATATAACCCCACAGAGCAGATATTATGATCTGAAGGTTACTTCAGAAGCCTGAAACATGCAGAGTAATGTGCCATCGTTAGGCTAGGGGAGCTGAACAGTGGTTTTCTTTTGTGACTATAATGATAGTTTTAGGGTAGAATGAGTTTCTGCTCTAGGGACTCATTGTTATTTGGGATATATTGGGAAGACTTATTTGCTGGAAAAGAAAACCAAAGCAGCTTTAATAAATAATGAAAATAATGAACTATATACAAATATACACAAAACTAATATTGAACACCGCCCCCCCGCCCCCAAATGGCGATTACCTCCCTCATGGCAGTGGCAGAACGGACATAGTCCTCCTCAGACTCTGGCCGTTGAAGAAGAGCGTTTGACCCTTGTGATCCCTCAGCTTTATACTGAATATGATGTATATGGGATAGAATACCTCGTTGGTCAGTTTAGGGTCACCTGTCCTGGCTGCTCCTCCCCGCAGGTGTGGCCTTTTACTTTATGTAGTCCCAATGTGGTACACAAGCTTTAGCAGTGACCTTGGTCTGCACGGGAGCAAGCATAAGCAAGAGCCTTTCTGCACCCTAGCCTTGCTAGTAACTATAAACATTGAGTGTTGTCACTGCTAGAAGCAGACACTGTCTGTGAAAATAGGCTGTTAACTTCAGAAAGTGCAGTCTGTTAGAAGAGACTCAGCTGAAAAATAAAATAAAGAATTAGTTCTGTTTTAAGTCAAACCGGGACACTGGCACAGTGCTGTGTTTTGGATTTAAGATGAAAACAATGTTGATGACACACTGATGTTTGAGTTATTGCTAAGCAGTGCTTATACTAAGTCAAGGACTTTTCAGCTTCTCATGTCTTGCCAGTGATAAGGTTGAAAAGGCACAAGAAGCTGGGAGGAGACACAGCCAGGACAGCTGACCCAAACTGGCCAAAAGAATATTCCATACGATATGATGTCATGCCTAGTGTATAAAATGGGGGGAAGGCTGGCTGGGGGCTGCTGCTCGGGAACTGACTCAACATCAGTCAGTGAGTGGTGAGCAATTGCACTGTGTCATGTGCTTTCTATATTCTAATTATTTTATTATTGTTGTCATTATTAGTGTTATTTATTTTTTCTTCCCTTTCTGTCCTATTAAACTGTCTTTATCTCAACTGACAAGTTTTACTTTTTTTTTTTGTCCTCCTCCCCATCCCACTGAGTGGGAGTAAGTGACTGTGTGGTGCTTAGTTATTTGCTGGGGTTAAACCACAACGTCCTCTCTGTAGGGTTTTCTAGTAAGTAATTCCAGCCCCTCAGCCTGTATATCTGAGTGATGATTCATCAATGTTTCCTATATAGTCAAAAAGGGAGAGGTAGGCATCTCAATGAATACTGTAAATCACATTTTACAACTCTCCATTTACACTGAATATACGGTTATAAAATCACTGTGGCCCTTTCCTTACTGTATGCTCAAACATCAAAGATTCTGCCTGTGTTTTAACAGCAGGCATTCTTCTCTTCACTGCTCTGAAGTAGTCAGTTCATAATTCCCTTATCATAATCTTCCTCAACCAGAAATATATTACCTGAATTTGCATGAGATTAGAGTAGTAAGCGTATTGTGATCTCAACAGTTCTAATTAAGATCCATACTGAACTAGTCTGTTGTTCTGTTTCTGCTAGCCTGGGGGTTGTCTTTTATATAAGGAAGGAAGGAAAATGAGGCTGAATTGTTTACTAGAAAAGGAAGCCTGCATTGGAAGGCCCTCCAAGACCTCAAGAAATAGTAGCTGGAGAATTTCTGAGAATCTTGTATCTCTACAGGGTAATGGAAGACAAACCAACTCATCCTGTCAGTCCCTGTGTAGTTTCTTTTTCATTCAGTCAAACACGTTTGTACACACAATCTTATTCCCATACAACTCCAACAGATGATCTCTGGCTCTCCTTCTCACTGCCTAGATGCTTTCTCTTTTTGCACTGCAGGGCTGAAATTTCCATGAAAATAAACCCCGCATGTCATGTTCTGTATACAGGGAATAAGTAGTACAATGACTTCATGCCTGTTTTGGCCCTTTTTAAGTCCTTCAAAGTGGCTGCCAGGATTCTGTATGCTCCAACCTTGATCCTAACAATTCCTCACATTATGCGATGGATGGCATTGCGTGAGTAGACCCAGAATCCTCTGCAAACTTGCTCAGGATGAGCCAGCTTTAGGTCAAAAGTTTTGTAGATTCATTGCATCTAGTTTCTTGGTAGAATCATAGAATCTTAGGGGTTGGAAGGGACTTCTAGAGATCATTGAGTCCAACCCCCCTGCCAAAGCAGAATCACCTAGAGTAGACCACACAGGAATGCATCCAGATGGGTCTTGAAAGTCTCCAGAGAAGGAGACTCCACAACCTCTCTGAGCAGCCTGTTCCAGTGCTCTATCACCCTCACAGTAAAGAAGTTTCTCCTCATGTTGAGGTAGAACTCCCTATGTACTAGCTTATACCCATTATTCCTTGTCCTATTACTGGGCACCACAGAAAAGAGACTGGCCCCTTGTACTCACCCCTCAGATATTTATAGACATTAATAAGATCCCCTCTCAGCCTTCTTTTCTCAAGACTAAACAGCCCAAGTTCTCTCAGCCTTTCTTCATAGGAGAGATGTTCAAGTCCCTTAATCATCCTTGTAGCCCTCTGTTGGACTGTCTCCAGTAGATCCCTGTCTCTCTTGAACTGGGGAGCCAAAAACTGGATGCAGTATTCTAGGTGTGGTCTCACCAGGGCAGAGTAGAGGGGGAGAAGAACCTCCCAAGACCTGCTGGACACAGTTTTCTTAATGCACCCCAGGATACTGTTGGCCCTCTTGGCCACAAGGGCACATTGCTACCCCATGGATAACTTACTATCTACCAGGACTCCAAGGTCTTTCTCCATGGAGCTGCTTTCCAGCAGGATGACCCCTAATCTGTACTGGTGCTTGGTGTTATTCCTCCCCAGATGCAGGACTCTACACTTGTCCTTATTGAACTTCATGAGGTTCACCTTTGCCCAGCTCTCTAGCCTGCCTAGGTTTCATTGGACAGCAGCATAGCCTTCTGGTGTGTCAGCCACCCCTCCCAGTTTTGTATCATCAGTGAACTTGCTGAGGGTACACTCTGTCCCCTTATCCAGGTCGTTGATGAAGATATTGAACAAAACTGGACCCAGTACTGATCCCTGGGGAACACCACTGGCCACAGGCCTCCAACTTGACTCTGCACCACTGATCACAACCCTCTGAACTCTGTTGTTGAGCCAGTTTTCAATCCACTTCACAGTCCAACTGTTTATCCCACATTTCTTGAGTTTTCATACAAGGATGTTATGGGAGACAGTATCAAAAGCCTTACTGAAGTCAAGGTATATGACATCCACTGCTCTCCCTTTGTCTACCCATTTGGTCATGTCTTCATAGAAGGATATCATAGAGGAACATATGGTCCTTGTTGTTGAAGGCTAATTTGTTTGTCTAGAGAAGTAGATGTAAAACTCTCTGAAATAATGAGGTGGCTTTTCCTAGCCTCTTTTTAAAAGATTTCCAGCTCCTTGTTCACAGCATGCACATACATTGCAAACTTTTGAGATGAGTACTTTTGCATCTGCTGTAGCCTTGCAGTGTACTTCTAATCTGTTTGTCCTTCTGCTGCATTCAGAAGCACCTAGGACATTGATGCACATTTTAGAGTTTATTTTACTCACTGCAGATTCATGATGGAGTTGTAATGCTGTTTCAGCATCTAAGGAAACCCTTTTCTTTCCTTCTACTTGCAGCAGAGACTGTAATATAGGAACACAAGACTAACACATTGGTTCTAAACAATCATTCCACCTTGCCCAGTAGTCTGTCTCTGCCAATATTTACAGTGGATGGTTAAAGCCAGAATGTAGTAAACATGGAAAAGTGTACAGTAAATAAATAAATCCTTAATGACATATTTACCTGGTATCTGGCCCAGAGCCTTCCTGAGTTGGAGGTTACATGTTAGCTATTGTAGATAATATGTACTTAACAGCTCAATCCTTTAGAGATTCAGCTAATCCCTTTCTAAAACCACTTAATTTTCAGCTTCATAACGTCTGATAGTAGAGCATTAATCAATTTTTTTTATAAATAAAAACATTCAAACAAAAGATGCCCACCATTTCCAGGACTCATTTTGTGCCAGTTGCATGGTAGGTTGCTCCTTTGTTCATGTTCTGGGTGAATTGATAAACCATCATTCCATATTCATTATCTCCTCTTTGCGATGCCACAAACTTCTGTCAAATAATCTCTCAATTGTTTCTTCTTCCAAGCTGAAGAATTCCATAGTAATTAGTCTCTCTTCCTATAGATTCCACATTGCTGATAACACTTCTGTACTTCTGCTGTTTCTACAGAGTATTCTACAGTATTTCTTGAGAGATGAGGTGGCAGGAACTGCCTATGGTATTCAAGAAACATGCCATTTAGCCAGTCTATGATAATTGGACTCTCCCATTGCTATTACTATTTTTGTGGTCTCACAGGTTCTTTGATCTTGTTGTTTAGTTAGAATTATTGTTTTGTCACATGAATTTCTACGTATTTACTAACACTGATTAAATGATTGAGAGCAGCCCTGCAGAGAAGAACTTGGGTGTAATGGTGGATGAAAAATTAGGTATGAGCCAGTAATGTGAGCTTGCAGCTCAGAGAGCCAGTTGTATCCTGGGCTGCATCAAAAGAAGCATGGCCAGCAGGTCGAGGGAGGGGATTCTGCCCCTCTACTCTGCTCCGGTACTCTACCTGGAGTACTGCATCCAGTTCTAGGGTCCCCATTACAAGGAAGACATGGACTTGTTGAAGTGGATCCAGAGGAAGGCCATGAAAATGTTCAGTGGGCTGGACACCTCTCCTATGAATAAAGGTTGAGAGCATTGGGGTTATTCAGCCTGGAGAAGGCTCCAGGGAGACCATACTGCAGCCTTTCAGTATTTAAAGGGGGCTTGTAAGAAAGATGGAGAAAGACTTTTTACCAAGGCCTGTAGTAACAGGACAAGGGGAAACATTTTAAACTGAAAGAGGATAGATTTAGACTGGATATAAGGAAGAATTTTTATACAAGGCTGGCAAGATGTGGACACTGGTTGCCCAGAGAAGTTGTGGATGCCTCATCATGGGAACTGTTCAAAGTCAGGTTGGACGGGGCTTTGAGCAGCCGGATCTAGTGAAAGGTATTTCTACCCATGGCAGGGGGTTTGGACCCTTCCCACCCAAACCTTTCTATGTATCTATGGTTCTATTATTCTAATTTCATACTCCATTTATACCTCATAACTTGACATTTTCTCCATAATTGTTAGATTGGAATACTCCAGAAAAAAAATTGTGCTTCTCAGCCACCCAGATCTCTCAGGTGAGACAGCTCATACCACTTGGTCTTCCAGATTATTTATAATTATGCTGAAGATTATAAATTCCTGGGACAACTCAAAGCTTTCCCCCAGTATGAATGCAAAGCATTAATTTCTCTCATTTGTCTTCTGTCTTAAACCAACTTTAATCTACATAAGAACCTTCCCTTTATCTCTTAGTTTCTTGGAACCACATTTTTGAAAGACTTCATCAGCTTTTCAGACATCTAGGTATAATATACTTATTCGATAATGCTGTATCTGCTTCTGGAGTTCTTCCAAGAACTCTACCAGTTTTATGAGGTATGGCCATTCTCTACAAAAGCTACTTTAACTCTTCCCTAGAACATTTCCCTCTACGATTTCTATTTTTTCATTACAGTTTGCATTACCTATCCCGTACAAAAGCCAGTCTCATTGGTCAGTATTTCCCTGAATTCTTCTCTGAGTACTCCTTAAAAATCTGTATTTGAGAATTCTTTTTCACTGATACTGAGGCCATTAAAGCCTTTGATTGTTTGCTACAATTACTTGTTCTGCAATTGAATTTTTAACTTCCTTTACAGATTTTATTACAGGAAAGCAGTTGGGTAAGAATGTAGGTTATGCAAGGCTTGTAAATAAAGTAATTGTTTTATTAAAGTAAAATATTTAGTAGGAAAATGTCATTACAAGTTATCATTTTTTTTATATATGTCTTGCCTCATTTACTTCTTCAGGACACTAAGGCTACAATAACCCTACCTTTATAGTGTGGGTAGACTTACAAAAGGCCTCAGTTCACTTTTGAGTTTTTAAACGATTCTTTAAACCGCCTTTTTGGCACTGCAAACTTTTGACCCTTTTACCAGCTTCTTGGGCTTATTTTTGCCAGTCTAGTTATTTTTTGTATGCCCTTAAGACATTATTGTAGTAAACTTATGTATTTTGTTGTTTCAGCTTGTATTACATCTTGTATGTTTTTGAGGACTACATCAGTTTGTCTCTTCTCTTGTGAGTGCTTTCACAGATAGCTCCTAGAAGCAATCATTTATAGTGGCTAAAAAGTAGTATCTGGGACTACATCCGTACTAGCAAATAAAGTAGACCAAGATCCATTTCTGGCTCTGAGAGCAATTTACATGGAGCAGTCATGGAAGATTCATGCATCCCAAGCTCTTTATCCAACAGTAGAAGGTGGCCTCTTCCGCACTGCATAATGGAAACTGCTCCTGGCTTGCTCATTGACATAGGCAAAAGCCACACCAACGCATTTGCTAACATTGGGTGCAGTCTATGATCTCATTCCAGAGCTCAGACCTTTGCCTTGTCCTGGTTTAGTCTACCAGAGCAGACATAGCCTCATCACGGTTCACTGTGATGTTTACCTAATCTAGTATGATTGGACTGTCCAATTGTTAGGGTTTGTCTGTCCTTCAGGGTCACTGGTCACCTCTAGTATTTCACTCACCTCCTTCTGGTCAGGTGGTTGATAGCACAACACTGATACCAAACTGTTCCTTTTAGCGTGGAATGAAAATCTGCAGCCATTGAAACTCTGTTGTACAACACAACTGTTGACACAGACGCTGTTTAACGCTCTACTTTTTTTAGTATTAATGTGTAAATGCAAACTACTCTTGTACAAAATGTATATTTATGTATTAGTATTCCACTGAATCAAACTTACATAATGCCTATTACTTTTTTTTTAAGGCATTTGCCAAGGGTTCTGCCACTTAAACCACATTTTAAAAGGGAAGTATTTGTATAGACATGTTTGGGCATTTGTCTTGATTTGGTTGCATAGTTCTATATGGTCTGCTTCCCTGGGTTATTGTTTTTGGTTTTTTTCTTACCTTCTATTCTATCCATTTTTCTATGTAATAGGATTTCTGTGATTTCAGACCACACATATATATTGATCTTAACAATTTACTTTCCACATCTGGAATGATTTCCTTGGTTTTCATTTTAAAATTGGCTCATAGTGTTTTTAACCATAAATGTCAGCAGCACTGATTCTGTTTTGATTAGGTGGAACCCATCTTATAGAAGCTTAATCTGCTTCAAAAATTTACCAGATACTAATAAATATAATCCCCCATTCCCCACACTGTTTAATCAGTCATACACTGAGTCTCTGTAATCTGACACAGTGTATAAAACCAGGACTACTGAAGAATGCTACTATGTAGGACTGCATTTTTAGCTCCCTGGTTTAAACTTTGCTTTCAAGATGTCTCACCTGCTGTTTGCCTGTTGGTGGTGTGTGTATGGGCCACAACCATTGGGTCTTTCTTAGCACTTACTAAAAGAACGTCTAGATTCTTCATAGTACGGGCCATCTTTTCAACTGCATGTATCTTTTCTAGTAAAACGTTTGTCCATACTTTTATTGACTTATTTACTTGTTTACTATGATCTTAATTATATTAGAAATGAAGGAGATATTTTCCTTTTTCTGCTCCTGAAGTAACCCCATCCTAGTTCAGACACTTATCAGCCCTTGCTGCACATTGTACCTCTTGAGTAACTCATGGTACAGGGTCAGTTAGCAATTATATCACCCGGGACCTCTTTCTGGGAGTTGATCTCCTGAAGGTGAAGACCAGATCCAGTAGATGAGGTCCACCTGGCCCACCCAGGGATACCTGGCTACTCTGATATCACGACATCACATGCCAGACAAACTTCCACTGAGTGCAAGAGACACTATGGATGGCCTATACAGATATGACAAGACTCACACAGTGTCTAAAGAATGATTTGGCTTCACCCTCATGGAGCTGAAAAGCTTGACCTGTCCATCAAGTTATATCTGCCTTTGGGATAAAAGATTAAACAAAAGACCTTTTGGTGTCTCATCAGTTCTGTGTTTTCTGAAAGGATTAATCAAAGCCTTTCTGGTCAAAGAGCCCATCCCAGTAGTCCTGAAGAGATTATCACAGAATTTATGGCAATCATCTGCTCACTGCTTTTTCTATATACCTATGAAAGTTGCTTTCACTATGCAAACAGACCAGGAGAGATCAAGGCATTTAGACTCAGCCCACCTGGTCTTTGTATCAGAAGGGATTTCTTGAACCTCTACTGTAAGTTGCTGCTAAAGGTTGTTACTGGATTTCACTTTAGAGAGGGAATTAACATGCCAGTTAACTCAATTTGTGAGGCCTTTAAAAAGAAAGGCATCACTTCACAGCCTGATTATATAGAGGAAGTTGCCTTTCAACTTTCTGAAGCCAAAGCTCTTCAGGCCTTCATAGCATAGGTATGCCTTGGCACAGTGATTTCCATGCAAGCTAACAAGGTAACTGAGGGTGTCAGACTCTGCTAGGAGAATTTGCGTGGTGAATTTGTTATCACTGATCTGGTGATGCTCCATGTAAGCTCAAGTCACTGTGGCAGTGTGGTGAACCGACCCACATATTAAGAATTTCTGCCTTATTAAAACAGCGAGCAAAAAAACCACAATTCCCATAAACCATTGCGAGGTCTTCCAGAAGCTGGAAGTGTGATAACACAGGACATGAATATAAAAAAAAAGAAAACAAACTCTCTCGTTCCGGTTCGCTGCACAAAGGGNACTGCTCTAGGAATCCGGGGGAAAGAAGCCGCTGCCGCTGCCGCTGCCACCGACAGCTAGTTGCGCAATCACTGCCACCGCGAGCCGCCACCTCAAGCCAAAACTGAAAGAATCCAGAAAAAAAGCTGCAAGCTGCAGCAAGAAGAAATTGCGACAAGAAGCTGCTGAAAGCCGCGCCACAGAAAGCTGCGTCACCAGAAAAGCTGCTCCAAGCTGGGAGCACTGCGCCGAAGAAATTGCAACAAGAAGCTGCAGAAAGCCGCGCCGCAGAAAGCCGTGTTGCCAGAAAAGTCGCCGAAAGCTGCGCCGCTAGGAAAGCGTCGCCAGAAAAGCTGTGCCGAAGAAACCGCGCCAAAAAGCTACAAGCTGCTGACGTCATCGAAACCGCACAGGTCTGCCGGTCGGCCGTCACTGCCATTCCACAGGGACCACCGCCGAATGCTGAAAGGACAGATGACAACACATGCACACACACACACGCACCATCCACACATACAGGTCGTATTTTGACACAATTAAGTCCTTATTTGCCCTTATCTCTTGGTGGGTGAGAGGGGGAGTGAATGGGTGGGTGTGGCGTTCTTTGATACCATAATATTTCCATGGAGTAAATATGGTTTTATTCGAATATATTTAGTAATAAACTTGTTAAATACTCATTCGGTCTCCGTAATTGTCTATGAGCCTGGTGGGGAGATATTCCACTTTGCCCTCAATCCCTCTCCCTTTAGGAGGTGGTTCGGACGTCTGCACTCCGACCGCGACAGGCAGCTTCACTGAGAAGGCACCCCTCAGTTCCATCCAAGTGAGCTTTAATCTCACATTCACCAAGCATCACTCTATTGCAGAAGCACTCCATCTGATAGGTAGATCCTTTGTGCCTAGGGATGCCGAAACCTAATTGGAGTGAATTAAGTGAAAGGAGTACTTGGAATCCCATAAAGTGTGAGTGTGCTTAACAAGCATGAAGAGAAGATAAAGCAATTACTTATGAATGACCGAAGTTTCAAGAGACATAGTGCATGAGTATTCACTGCCATTCCTCATTTTTCTCCACTGAGGTCTCTGCGTGTAAGTGGGACAATTCTTCTGCCTGTTAAGAAGAAACTAAAGAGATAAGCTTACACCTCTTTTATTTATCTGTGAAAGAAGCGTGAAGAGGAGTGCATGTGTGCCCTTTGGGGACTGTGAAGACAAAAAGTCTTCATTCTTAAGCTCGTGTCCATACACTGTGTGCAACATTCGCTTTTACAGCATACCCTGAAAATTATTGCCAAGTATCTTTCTCGTCTCCTTCACTCTCTTTGGCTTACTCTGCTTTTCTTTTAGCTTTTAAATATTTTTCTAATGCACTGCAGCTGCCACCGATTCTTAAGAAATTGTGTGTGCTGTGGAGGACATAATCCAAAGTTGCATGAACTCCGGCATTTTCAATTGATAAAGGTACTGCCCAAAACTGTAGTAGTCTCTTCACAGAGACTATAGTGTAGGTTAGAGAAAGAAGGAAGAAACATCACTGCCTCTCACTTTTTTAGTGGTCACCACTCTGCTTCCTTTTTTTCCTAAGATTAAAAAGAAGATCTAAACACATGTTAAATTACACTGTCTCCATTTGAGTGTATTTTCCTCACTTCTACTGATGCAGAGTGATATTATCACTTAAATTAAAATATGTAATCAGAGCATGGCTTGAATTTTAATCCCTTAACAATGTGGGCTTGGTTTAAGCAGAATCCACACTTCTTGTGCTACTATTTGGATAGAGACAGCTTTATATAGGTCAGGCTTAGAAACAGCAATGTGTCTTTAAGACCACATTCACAAAACCAATGTTTTATTTAATGATCGTTTAACTTTATGGCAATGAATTTTCCTTTCAGAAAACATTGCATAAAAGGAGAATGATCACAGAATCACAGAATTATTGAGGCTGGAATAGACTTCCAAGGTCATCAAGACCAGCCTATGACCCAACACCACAACATCAGCTAGACCAGGCCACTGAGTGCCACATCCAATCTTTCCTTAAACACCTCCAGGGATGGCAACTCCACCACCTCCCTGGGCAGTCCATTCCAGTGCCTAATTGCCCTTTCCATGAGGAAGTACTTCTTAATATCCAACCTAAACCTCCCCTGGTGCAGCTTCAGGCCATGCCCTCTCATCCTGTCACTAGTTACCTGGGAGAAGAGCCCGATCCCCACCTGACTACAACTTCCTTTCAAGTAGTTGTAGAGGGTGATAAGGTCTCCCCTGAGCCTCCTCTTCTCCAGGCTGAATAACCCCAGCTCCCTCAGCCTCTCCTCATAAGACTTCCCCTCCAGCCCCTTCACCAGTCTCGTCACTCTCCCCTGGACCCGCTCCAGCACCTCAATATCTTTCTTGAAGTGAGGGGCCCAGAATTGCACACAGTACTCGAGGTGAGGCCTCACCAGTGCCATGTACAGGGGGAGAATTACATCTCTAGTCCTGCTGGCCACACTATTCCTGATACAAGCCAAGATGCCATTGGCCTTCCGTGCCCCTTGGGCACACTGCTGGCTCATGTTCAGCTGGTTGTCAACCAGTACTCCCAGGTCCTTCTCTGCCAGGCCGCTCTCCAGCCACTCATGCCCCAGTCTGTAGTGCTCCATGGGGTTATTGTGGCCAAAGTGTAGGACCTTGCACTTGGCCTTGTTGAACCTCATACCATTGGCCTCAGCTCATCAACCCAGCCTGTCCAGGTCCCTCTGTAGTGTCTCCCTACCCTCCAGTAGATCGACACTCCTCCCCAGCTTAGTGTCATCTGAGAGTTTACTAACAGTAGACTCAATTCCCTCATCCAGGTCATCAATAAAGATGTTGAATAGAACTGGGTGCAGTACTGATCCCTAGGGTCACTGGGCACCAACTGGATGTGAAACCATTTACAACCACTCTCTGTGCCCAGTCATCCAGCCAGTTTTTAACCCAGCAAAGGGTGCACCTGTCCAAGCCACAAGCTGCCAGCCCAGGAGAATGATGATTCAAAGGACAGAGTTTAAGACAGAAAAAAGAACAAGAAGCAACATTCAGCCTCCGTTAAGAGATTATTACTTCTTATTTGTGGAAAAATGAGTCGCATTTCGTAGAAACTGTTTAAGCAAACTATAACACTGAAACGTACTTCCTTCCCTCTTCCTCTTAATTGTATGACATCTGATCAGGAATCTGGATGCTGGACTTACGCTATAAACAGGAAAGTTAGGGAGAGCAAATCAAACATGCCTCTGGTGCTGTAAGCACCAGACTGTAACAGCACAACTGAAAGTGACGTAGAGCATGGGCTTATTTGAAGGGGTAGGGCTGCAGGTGTCCCGCTGGCAGTTTCATTTGCACTGACTCCACGTGTGATAAACGAGAAAGTCAAAAACCACTTGCTGTGAAGCACCTGCCTTGACAACCACTCAGCATTCAGGTAAGGCAAATGTGTTTTTACTGTGGGGACGGAATTGGCAAGAAGCCCTCTCTCCTTAAACAAACGAGGACTTAAAAGCCCTGTGAATCAGATCTTAAAGTGGAGAAATAGGAGGACTGGATTTCTCAATTCACCAGAAGTACATTTTTATGAGTAGGAGTGGTAAGAGAAGCAAGGAAGTGTTTCTTTTTGGACAGGTTCATGATTCAATGGAACAGTAGGGCGTACTTTGCATGGATCCTATGGGTGAATCAACATGGATAATTAGTTCCTTTTCCTAACATAGAGGTTTTATCTTACTCTCAAGGTGAAGGAATGAGGTGGGAAATCCTGTCATTAGTTCCAAACAGCAAGCTTTGTCCTCATCCTCTGGTGAAGAGGCAAAAAGTTTTCTCATTAATAAATTATCTTTATATGAAGCTACTCAGAGAGATCATGTCAGTGTTGATGGAAGAGGTGGTTTGGGGCCAACAGAAAGCCCAAGAGTGCCCCAGCTAACCACGTGAGTTCTCCTTTCAGCTACCACCAGTGACAAAGAAGGAGGAACAGTGGCTGCTGAGCGTGTATTTGAGGAGGAACAGCCAGTGATGCAGGAAGTTGTTGCCTGACATAGATCATGATTGTGTGCAAAGGCATAAAGATGAGAGAGCTCATCAGTCTTCTTCTGGTTCCATGCTTCATTTTGGGGGTTGGAACTATTCGAGGTGAGTTTCAGACTCTTTGCTTCTATTTTTTCTTTTCTATTATTGTTCCTTTTCTTTTAGTCTGTTATTTCTCCATCCTCCCTTTATTTTCTACTTTTATCTTGGTGACAGAAAGAGCAGGACACTCTGTGAGTGTACACATACGTAGTTACCAAGGCTATGCCAAACACTCCATATGTATGTCAATGAGAGAGTTGTGACTGATCATTAGGCAAGACCCCAAGCTTCATGGGTAGACAATGTTCAAAGCCTGTTAGTATATTTACTTAAATTGACTAGTCATGAAGTTTCACATCTGAGTAGGCCTGACTATTACCAGTCTGAGCTGTGCTTTTGCCTGTCCCATCGTTAGATATTGTTATGGTTTATACCAAACCCCTTTTTTCCAGGCTACCTTTTTTCCTCAACAATAGGTGTCTCTTTGTTATGTCTGTTGACTTGTCCTGTCTCAAAGGGATACTATCCTTTTCTCTAGAGGTGGAGCTGGCTGCTTCCTAAGAGACAGGGAGCTGAGAGCCAGTTGATAAAATAGCTGGTGGAGCAGAGACACAGCACCTCTGTGAAGGAGGAAGTTAGTCATTACTCATAAGTGTTAGCAGCTCTGAGGTATTGAATAAAAGGTATTGAAAAATATACCTGTTGCACACCTATCTTTCCAGAGATAGACATGTATCTCTGGTACTTGGGAAAATTATGCTCTCTCACCTAAGTCTCCCACCAGAGTACTGAATGTCAAAGACTCTGGTTTCTCAAGTAATAACCCTACAATGACAGAAACAACCTTGTCTTTTGCAGCATATTTAACTGTTTGAATCTAAAAGTGACTTGGCTTGGGTACAGGTGTTTCTTGCAAGATTAGGCATCAGCTTCCCTAGGGCTGCTAGGAAGGGCAAAAATCATTCCTCGCCATCTCTTGGCTGCTGTTTCTGAAAAACAGAGCTCTCAAACAAGCTGACCCTGGGTCAGTAGTTGTATCAGAGACAACTCTAGCACCTGTTCTTGGAATTCGAATTCTCAGGGAAGGGCACATTCATTTTCCCAAGTTAACAGTGACCTTTCCTCAACACAGCCACAGCTCCTCCTTGCACAGAGCTTTTTCACAAAAGAAAAAGGAAAATCAGGTTCCTTGTGAATCCACCTATGAGGTATGTTTGTTTACTGATAAAGGGACACAGATTTTTCAGCCACTGGTTTATTGAAATATGTCTTCCTTGTCAGGAAGCTTTCTCCTTTCTGTGACTTAAATGTCATTGTAGCTAACCAGAGTGGGTGTCTCCAGCTTTTGCACATGACTTCCTAGAGGCATAACTCTTGCTAAGGCAAGTGGGCTTATTTGGTGGGCATATGAATATATTCACTACCATGACAACAACCCACAAAGGCAAAGCTGAATGTCCTGCTTAATGAGGCATCTGTTTTTTTGCCTTAAACAATAAATCATTCACTCATATCTTGCACTTACTGCCTTTCTACTGAGATATCTCTTGACTGCTAGAAGAGCAGTGAGTTGGTGAGACCATTTGTTTGGCTTTTAAAAATATATGTAATTATGACCTCAGAAGTTGGGGTTTTTTAAATGTCTCCCAGATTCTTTCAGTTGTTAAGGGGGTACAAAAGTCAACACTACACTGCCTAGGTCCTGGGGATCCTCCCATTCAGCCTAGACTCTTGTTTATTGCAAAGCTGTGCAGTGATTTACCAGGACTCAGAATCATGCTGACCCCAGGACACTGATGCTGATGTGATGCTCAGCTAAGTAAATCACCATTTAGCATTGCCCAGCTGGTCTTATGTTTTGCCAATTACCCAGCCCAGCACAAAAAAATGCCACCATTACCAGGAGGCAGATGCATAAGCAGATATAGATTTTATTATCTATCCCCATGGGGTGCAGAAATGACACTACATGGACGGCAACAGAAGAGAGAAACCCACTCACCGCAGGTGATATAACAGAAGGAAAACCGAACTTAACTACAAACTCAATAACAGAAGGGAAAAGAAACCAGGTGATCACCTCAACAATCGAGGGGGAGATTAACCATACCCCAAATATCACCATAGCCATGCACAAACCACCCTGGAAAATACTAGAGAGATGCACCAGCAGTAAATGGTACATTCCACAAAGGTACATGGCCAAACTACGACGGACACCAATAGGATAAGCAATCAGATCCATTACCAGTATTACCCTTGTCCAATATACTCGTTCTGTCCCACTGTTGCTGGGGAATCCTGGTTGCAGCGAGCAGTCGGGGGGGGCCTCAGGGAAAAACCCTGCATGGTGTGTCCACCCGCAGGTCGGCTTTTTCCCAGTTCATTACAAGGAGGGCCAGCTTTTATACTGTTGGATAAACAATTCAGGTTGCTTAGGCAATCCTCAAAAATAACTTCAAAAATGGGACACCTGCTATTTTTCCTCCTTATTGAGTTCTGTCCAAGGTCGGCCAAGCCTGGGAAGAAACCCAAAGAGGAGGAGGCACCTCTGTCTCCTTTGGTTTGTCTCTCAGGATAGCTGTGTGTCTGTTCCCCCAGCTAATTTCCCAGCAGAGAAAAATCCTCTGCTGGTTTCAGCCATACTATCTGGTTGTGAGATTCATCCATATGTAAACTTTAATTCAGGACCTATTGCTCAGGCCCTAGCACTTCATCTTAGTACTCTTATTTCCTCCTACTGGAAATAACAAAAGATCATTCATAGAAGACAAAAGGCTTCTCACTGGGGAGAGCTACTCTTTTAGGCTTTCTGGGTTATACTCACACTTGCTTGACCAGCTTTCCATCGCTGTTGGAGTTTCATGGAGCATCGGGCCTCTGCATCTTAGGAAGAGAAACAGGTACAATCTGAAGTCTGAGATCATAGTTCATTGTATCAGAATAGCTGTGATTCCTGTCTGAGGGTGGGGATAGAAAGGGGAAGATGTTTTTGAAGTGCAGTAGCAGAGCTTTCATTCATTTTACCATTTTCCACTACCTCCTTTAGCCCCATCTGTATTCTGATGTTACCATTTCCTCTTTTCAGAGAGCATCCCAATGCAGACCCTACAGTGTTATAATGACTACATGTCTCTTACAACTTGCACGTGGATGGAGTGTTCAGAAGCTCATCAATTTGTGAATGTGACTCTGAACGTTAACAACTACTCTGAAAAGTAAGTCCTGGCTGGTGTTCTGTGAAGGGTCTAAAGGAGACTGGCTACTGAACCTGAGATAGAGCTGGGCACAAGTACAGTGGACTGGACTTGCAGCCAGCATAGTATCCAGCTTGCAGATACCAGTGATACGTCCAGACTAGTGAGAAAGTTAAATCTGTACAGGATGAAAAAGAAGAGAAAGCAAGCATGCTAATCAGGTTGTTTTTATTATATTTCCAATCAACACTTTTGCTGTGAGAGCACACACAGAGGACGTATTAACTATTGCACCCAAGTGGAGAAGGATGTGTTACACTAGATGCTAGTGTGATAATAACTAATCAGAATGGCAAAGAAGGCTTCTTCTTCCTTATGTCAGTAAGAGCATAGCTATGTTGAAATCATTTCTGCAACACAAACTGTGGGAAAAACAGAAGTTGCACGTATTTGTTTGGCTCACTGGGTTTCCTCTCAGAGATACTAGGCTATGTCTTGCACTATCTTTTTGCTACTTCTGCTTCCTTTCAAGAAGAAAACAGAAAACTCAAACTGAAGACTATGAGGGAGAGGAAGGGCCAGAGAAGAAGGAAGAAATAGGGTAAGGAGAAAAAGAATAATAGTAGAAGCAGGAGATGGAGAGGTAAACAGTAGAGAGATTGGAGGGTTGGAAGAAAACGTGTGAAATAAGTTATCTTGATTTTATTATTGAGAAAGAGCTTAGGAATCATTCATGAGTTGACCTGACACCTGCTGGAGTCAATGGAGAAGGTGCTCCTTACAACCCCTAGAGTGTTGAATCACATTCCATTGTTAGCAGTTCACTGTGGATTGAAGTCAACAAAACACAGAAACGTTCCTGTGGCACAAAAGTCTCCACACTCTGCATGGAAATATTTTTTTTGTAGGAGGTCTGCAGTCTCATAGTCCTCACAAAATTTCTGTCCCAGCTGCTAGCTGCATTTCTTTAGCTTACCTTCTCTGACTTCTCTAGTGTAAGCATAGCGTAACATACATATGTACCAATGTAAACCACCAACCTTACTGCTATGGAAGCAACAAGCTCTGCTTGCTAAGAGAAGGTGAGTTAGGAGCTAAGGGTGACAGCAAGGCATTGACCTCATTGACAATGGCATAATCCCACAGTAACTAGAAAAGCAGAACAGGGAGATGGACCAGGGTCAGCCATCAGTTCAGATTCCCAAGCAAGTCCCTACCCATTAGCCATGCTTAAGGTCAAGCTAGGAAGCCAATTCAACAGATCACAATCAGCAACGTGTATCACTAAGCACAGGCTGCGTCACAGCACAAGCAAGGACCAAATGCAAAGGCCCAAAGTTAAAAGCAGCTTCAGAGTCAAGATAGGGAGGCCCTAAATCAGGCTGATTCCAGCTTAGATAGCCTTGAGCATGGGTAGCCAAATCCCCCAGGGGGAGGTGGCGGGGAGGAAGCAGGGATGTGAAAAAGTTTGTGCTCAGAGCCCAGACACCTACCAATCCAAGACAGTGTGAGTGCATCTTCCTTTGAGGAAAGGAAGAGAGAATAAAGCAGATGTGCTTGATATTAGAGAATTTATTAATATAACTTGATGAGCTACATGTATATGCCAACATAATGCAGTGCTAAGCACTGATTTGGAAACAGAATAAAATAGCATCTGGGTAAGGTTTCAGAAACCACACTTTGGGCCATCTAGCAGCATCCTAATCAGATAATCATCCTTTTTTTTTGTGTAACCAGGAACAAAGAAATGACCTGCAAGTTCCACAGAGGTGAAAACCATGCTGACTGCCAGAACTTCACAATGCACTGGGTGTGTTACATCCATGGATATGATCAAATAAGCTACAACTTCAAATTTGAACAGACGCTGCAGGCAGAGCTAAATGTCTGCCTGCTTCAGAATGGTAAAGACGAACTACTAAGTCTTGTCTCTATTCTTGAGTATTTAAAAGTTTTTCAGATTAATGTATTGAGTATCTAATCCTAAAAGGATACTTAGGTCAGCCCTTAACCTGAAATGTAAAAAAGAGAGAAGTTAAATGGCTATAAAGCCATATTACCATGCTCAAATTCAGTGCATTCGGGATAGACAAAAATGAGTCTACCTTCAATGATTACAATGGAAAAGATGGGGGTAGATCTACCACCTAACCAATGTCCTGATTGGGACTGGGGGAAGATATCAAAAAAGCCTTCTCTTTCAGTGTCACGTTCTACATGCATTACAGCATGTTCTTTCACAAAGTTGCTACAAAGCTGCACAATACCACTGCTCTCCTTACTTTCCTCTTCTGTTCATGAATAAATTTCCTAGGTCTTGTAGAATTTGCACTTAACAGTGAAAAAGAATTATGGATTGTTTGTAGCAGTCCAGGGAAATTGTTAAATACCCAGATGCTTTCATTCAGAGAACACCAGCTAGGCATTTTCTTCCTCTCTTCATATCCCTGTTCTCACTGTCTTCTCATGGGCTGT